>CAAHFI010394718.1:0-12592 GCA_900893395.1 Euglena gracilis
TAGGACTCAATCCAGGGGGGCATGGGTGGGTTGGGCATATACCCAATCATCGGTGATGCGCGATAGCGCGGAATAGCGCCGGGATTCGCACTATGAAGTATGCGGACGAAGCGCGCGATATGCGCGGGGCGTGTTGGAGGAGCGCCATAGGCGCATTAGGGGCGCTATGCGCAAATCCGAAGAGGAGGCTATGCCTTTGCACTGTAGTGCTTGATTCACTTTCGCGAATTGCGAAAAAACTGCCAAGTGGATTTGTGAGCTGTGCATAATTACCAAGTGTGCTGATGGGTGTATCACCCATGGTACAAGGTGTGTACCTTTTGGTTATCTATTAAATCCGTACCAGTGTAAGGTACCACTACAGGTGAAGGAGGGGAAAAATTCCCGGTTGGGGATCCAATCGGATTAGTTTGGAAGTTTCAACTAGACATCCACAATCAAAATCATGGTAAGCGGAGACTTCTCCGACAGTGAGCGCATTGGTAGGAGGGTTGGTGCATGTGGTGCGTTTGTGTGGGTGTCAGTGCATAAGTGGTGTCGGTTGGGTAGCTGCTGGGGTGTACAGGGGTGTCTGAACTCGACACACCTGGTGGAAAACGAAAAGTTGTGCAGCTGGGCGGCTACTCGACACCGTTTACTTCAGGCCTTTGGGCTTTCGCCTGGGAACCCAGCGAAACGTGCGGGGTTAAGCTACTGGCTTTCCCTACCGCATGGGAAACGAGCGGTAAAAGTGCGGTGGGTAGGGGGCAGCTTTCTCTTTACCCCTAGGGTAGGAAACGGTTTTTTCGGTTGTGGAAAACGTTGTGGAAATGCGGGGGGACATCCTGGGGGATGTCACGGGAACAAGTTCGGGGGTGTGTGGTGTGTGTGCGGGGGTAGTGCGCAAACCGTGCGAAGGACAATCCACCACCAATCGGTGTTGCCGGAGGAACGGAAAACCGAGTATGACATCTGACCCGGCGATATTCGCCTCGAATGCCCAAGTACCCAGAAAAATTTGGAATTGTGGGGGTGTGTGTGTGCTTCGGGATAATGGGAGGACTATGTCCAAAATGCATCCCAAGTCACCACCGCACATGGGGCTGTTTGTCAGCGGTCATAATTTTGATGGGATTCTTGGCATGAACCAAGAGGGGGTGGGTATAAGTCCTTTGCGGAAAAGAAGGGGATTCGACACCCTGTGTCGACTAAAATTTTGGCTTGTGCACAGAAATTTTGAGTTTTGATTTTCGCTTGGACCAAAAGTTCCATGGGGGTACGCAAAGCGAAGGGTCGGGTGTAAAATTGTTGTTGCGCCAACTGTTCCATGACCCTTGGCTTACTTTGCTCAACATTCCAAGCAAAAATTTGGCGCGGGGAGTGGGGGACCCGAAAATTTTCCGGGTACCGACCAAAAAGACCGATGGCAGGGGGCAGGGGTGATCAGTTCCTACCTCCATCTGTTCATCAGCCCAGAGGTCCGTGCCCTCAGACCTCGGGCTCCCCTACTCCATATCGGAGTCGGCCTTTTGGCCTATGGTGGACTTCCTAGAATAAATTGCGCGTATCGCGCGAATGGCATTCCTGTCTTCCACCAACTCATCCTCGGTGCTCTCATCCCCCTCCCTGCCCGAAGCCAGGTCTTTTTCCTCGATAGAGGATATTTTGAAACCAACCCGCTGCCTATTGGCAGAACCGCGATTGGAATCGCGACGACCATGGCTAGGGCGGGGAGAGCGGGAACGGGGGCACTTGGATGAATGGTGGTCTTTAGACCCACAAAGGGAACAACGGGTTCGCGATTGCGATTGCCTTTTGGCATCATAGCGACGCGGGGAGCGGTTATCCGCTCGACCGCGGTCGGATCGCGAAGAGGATGACCCACTTCGCGACCGAGATCGCGAAGAATCGCGATTGCATCCCGATTGCGGGTAGGGGCGGGGGACCGACCACGCGGTATGAAACCACGTCCGCTATTGCGGTGGGGTGAACGGGAACGCGGTCTTCCATCACCCGATCGCCGTGCGAATGCGCAGATCGTGAGGAACGCGAACTCCAGGAAGAGAGGGATCCTCGGGGGCTCTTACTGCGCTTTCGCGCTTGGGGGTTCGGACATTCGCGAGACATATGTCCCGGTTGATTACACAAAAAGCACACTTTGTCCGAAACTTGGTCAGAAGAGCGCGAATAGCGCGGTTTGGATTCCCGTGTCGGGGATTTGGGGTTTGAGCGCGGATAGCGCGTTTTGGAATCACTCGATGGTGATTTTGGTGATTTTGGGGAGGTAGTCCTTTGGACTGCATGGACTGAACCGGTGGGTACACCCGCGGTAGGGTGGTGGTGATATGCCGATTCAATCTGTCCCAGAAGTTGTGATAACTTCATTTGTTTGGAAATATAATTCCATCTCTCATCGAGAGTCAAAATGTGTCCCGCGAGTTCCTCGCGGTGAATTTCCTTGATGAGTTTGGGATGTAGCGCAGTAATACCGCATCAAATTGTTCTTTGATTTGCTTTTCCCCTAACTCATCAACCTCGGCTGCTAATGCAAGCCACTTGGAGTACCACAAGTCTATCGACTTCCATTTGCGGTCCGGGGGGTGAATTGCGCCATTTGTTTTCCAGACTGATTCTGGAAACCAAACTGGAGCATGAGGAAGCATATTGCTCAACCAATTCTTCAAAAGAAATGCGCCTGCCAATGACCAATTGTCTGGCGCGTTCTTTTTCATTCCCTGGGAGGCAATCGATGAATTCCATCTTGATTACCTCGGGTTGTCATCTTGGGTGGGTCCCTTCAAATCCCAGTAATATTCCCAATCGCGGAAAAATTGTTTCCATGTGGTGGGGTCACCGTCCCATTGGGGCTTCACCTTGTTCGCTATCGCGATGGTGCCTTTGAAATCTTTCTGAGAAACCCGTGGCCCTTCGGTGGTATTCCAGGGGTGGGGCCCGGGCGCGAATCGCACCATGTGCAGGTACTCCGGTGGTTGCACCAAGGGTATTGTTCGGGTTATTTTGCGATTGCGCATGGAACATACCACTTAGTGTACCATAGGTACCATGCAATTTGGGAATCGCGATTGCGCGAATGGTGATGCGGTTGCGCATGTGGGGGTGATACATTTGGTTGCACCATTGGTGCTACTAAGCGAATTTGGGAGGTATGACCAATACCCGGTGTGGGGTGCGGATCATACCACGAATAGTTCGGATTCCCGAATCTCTTGATTTAAGAGGGGGTGGGTCTGGTTTTCGCTTGAAAACCCGACTCATCATCCGAAAACTCGTCCATTGGGACTGGTAATGCTAGGGGGGAACCACCGCATGAGCGGAAACGCGATTTGGTGGCAATGTGCCTGTGGACTCGGGAATTGGTGCGCGAATAGCGCTTTTGGTGGAAGATGCGGCAAGTGTGCCATACCGATTGCGGGTTTTGGTGGATGGAACGCATTTGTGCGTGAATTTGGTCCAAATTTGTTGCAAATTCATGCACACTTTGCTCCAAATGGTCAACAACCTGCCAATTGTCGGTTATCCGACCCACATCCTCCTGCAAACGCTTAATCCGCCTACGGTATGAGGGTAGTTCATCCAAAAGCGGATTTTGTCAGAAATTGACTGAAAATCGTGCGAAATTGCACCAAACCAGTGTCCAATTCCTGTACTCTTGTCACCAAAGTGCGCATCGCACTGGAAATGGCCTCCAATTGTGGAGATGGCTTGGTGGGGTGGTCCGAATGCGGACTTTTGACTTTTTCAGCCATTGGCTGTTCCATCAAGACAGAAACTTGCGCGGATAGCGCGTAATGTCATTTTGCAGTTTTGTGACATCCTGCTTCACCGTTTTCTCGGTGTTCATGAGACTGTCACAAAATCCTTGCATGATTTGGTGATTTTCCGCGCGCATTTCAGCGCAATCTTGTCCAAGTGTGTTTTTGGGAGTGTGGGGTAGGTGTTGGTAACGGCAATGTGCCTTGGGGTGGTGATTGCACCTGAAGCATTTTTGTGCTCATTTCTTGCATGCGTTTGTGCAAATCCGCTATCGCGGTGAATGCCGGTAACATCCGGGATCCTACCAGCTACTTCCGCATAGCGGGTGTGCAACTTAGCCAATGAGGCTTCAATGTTACCAACATCCTGTTGTAACTGTTTGTGCAAATCGGACATGGTGGCCTTGAGTCCACTAATATCCGGTGTTGGTGCACGGGTTGCCGCATTGCGGTTTGCAAATCCGCGATTGCGGTTCGGAATTCCATTGTGTCATTTTGCCACTGTTGTTGCAAATTCTCAATCCTACTCGCGATATTCGCGATTTGGGTGTGAAAACTTGCAATTTCAGCGGGAATCTCACCACAATGGCAAGATTTCTGCTCCAATCGGAAAGTCTTTCCTCCAATTGTTGCACATACGTGCGGGGGGCAAAACTTTCATTGGCTTGGGCAGAAAAGTGGAAAATTCGCGGAATCACCGCTCAACTGGAAAATGCGCTGTTGCGCTTCCTGAAATGCGGTTGCAAGTGTGGAGAATTGCTCCATGTAATAAATTGTCCCAAATCGGGATTTTTGATGGGGGGCTCATGCAACTTTTGCTGCAATTGTGGAAAAATTGCCGTAATTGGCTCCAATTGATGGACAAAGCTTGCAAACTATGTTGCATGTTGGAGAAAATCGCATCATTGCGGGATTGTGTTTCACACATGGCTTCACTCACTTTTTGGAAGTGTTGTGGCAAATATGCCTGCAAATGTGTGTCTAACCTTGTCGCAAAGTTGCTAGGTCCACATTGGTGGATTGAAAGTTTGTTTGGCAATATTGGCCAACATCACGCACATAACTCCAAAGGTAATTGAGCTTGTGTCTACAACCTTTTGGTTGTTCTCATCAAAATCCAAAACCTTGTTAAGTGTCATAGCGCAATCCGCTACACAAGTGTGGACATGGGAAATTTGCCGCGTTAGCGGTGGTCCACTGGAAGATTTGCGACTATGCGCTGAATCACGGTGATGGGTTGAGGGGAAATATTTTCCAACTCTTCCGCATCACTGCTCATGACTCTGTGGGACTTGTATAAGCCGGAACTGTCAAACGCATCTCCGGATGCCATGGCAATGCCGGAAAGAACCCGTATCGGGTGGTGCGGGCAATTGTCCAATCGGACTTGTGGGGGAAGCATAGGGGGGGGCTGAAAGAAACATGGTGTTTCTAACCCACCCTCAACAAAAATTTGCCGTGGCGTATCCGCCTCAGAGTCAAATGTGCCTATCGGCACCAGTGCGAGATCTCGCTGGGGGGAATGGGTGTTAGCCGATCGGCTTTCCAACAAAAGGGGTTGTGCCTGTTGGGCATGGGGTTGCTCTATAGAGCTTGACACCGATAGGTGTGGGGATGCCCATTGGGCGGGGGAGGATTACTCGACACAGACACCGATAGGTGTGACACACGCGGGGAAGGAGGATTACCTTTGGAATGATCAATGCTTGATTACCCCTATGGGGTTGTGAATGCTCAATAGAGCTGGTCAATGAGCTGCAGGTTCAAGTCCGAAGTGAACCAATCAATGCAGCGTAGTCGATGGAGTTGTGCTCTGCATTTTTAAGGCAAAAGCAAAAACCAAGTGTAGATTGTGGGGTAAAATGCAGAAACAAGTGCAAAAAGAGGGGATAGTATAAAAAGTAAGCAGAGACCCGAACTCTGAGGTTTGAAGCAGCGTATACTGCGAACCGTCAGAGGACGTGTCCGTGCGTACGGCTTTGGCCGGAAACGGCTTGTAGTGCCTGTGTCGCCTATAGGCGGGCACCACACGACCGTTTGCGGTCAAAAGGATCGAAAAACCTAAACTGCTACCAAGTGTACGTCCAACCTTTCCTCGCTTTCGCCCTTTGGTGCGCAAAAGGAAAAGTTGGAGTAACAAGGAAAAATTGAAAAGAATAATATAAAAGTTGTTTGCCCTTTTCCCCAATTAAGAGGCAGAGCACAAGACAGGGGAGGAGCCCTATGGGCTACGGACCAGGAAAGTGACAAGTGTCCTTTCAGGACTTCAAATGTGAAAAAGCAAACTTGGAAATCAAGTCTTGCAAAGAAAAATGGAAAGAAAGAATAAGAATACCACCTGTGGAGAGGAGAACCAGAATTAGGCTTTGGTATTCCTAATTCAGGCCGTTGGCCATCTGTAGGAATACCACCTAGCATAGTACTGTGTATGGGGCTCAGAGCTATATCTGGCCGTAGGCTTATACTACATACACAGTACCATGGCCTTACGGCTGCCTGGTACACAATATAACCCAATCATCGGTGATGCGCGATACGCGGATTCGCACTATGTGCTGCAAACGCGATATGCGCGGGATTCGCACTATGTGCGGCAAGCGCGATATGCGCGGGGTGTTGGAGAGCGCTATAGGCGCATAGGGGGCGCTATGCGCAAATCCGAAGAGGGAGGCTATGCTTTGCACTGTAGTGCTTGATTCAATTTCGCGAATTGCGAAGAACTGCCAAGTGGATTTGTGAGCTGTGCATAATTACCCAAGTGTGCTGATGAGTGTATCACCCATGGTACCAAGGCTGTGTACCTTTTGGTTATCTATTAAATCCGTACCAAGTGTATAGGTACCACTACCAGGTGTAGGAGGGGGAAAAATTTCCCGGTTGCGGGATCCAAATCGGATTAGTTTTTGGAAGTTTCAACAAGACATCCACAATCAAAATCATGGTAAGCGGAGACTCTCCGACAGTGAGCGCATTGGTAGGAGGGTTGGTGCATGTGGTGCGCGTTTGTGTGGGGTCAGTGCATAAGTTGTGTCGGTTGTGGGTAGCTGCTGGGGGTGTACAGGGGTGTCTGAAATCGACACACCTGGTGGGAAACGAAAAGTTGTGCAGCTGGGCGGCTACTCGACACCGTTATAACTTCAGGCCTTTGGGCTTTCGCCTGGGAAACCAGCGAAACGTGCGGGGTTAAGCTACTGGCTTTCCTACCGCATGGAAAACGAGCGGTAAAAGTGCGGTGGGTAGGGGGCAGCTTTCTCTTTTTACCCTAGGGTAGGAAAACGGTGTTTTCGGTTGTGGAAAACGTTGTGGAAATGCGGGGGACATCCTGGGGGATGTCACGGGAACAAGTTCGGGGGTGTGGTGTGTGTGCAGGGGGTAGTGCGCAAACCGTGCGAAGGACAATCCACCACCAAATCGGTGTTGCCGGAGGAACGGAAAACGAGTATGACATCTGACCCGGCGATATTCGCCTCGAATGCCCAAGTACCCAGAAAATTTTGGAATTGTGGGGGTGTGTGTGGTGCTTCGGGATAATGGGGAGGACTATGTCCAAAATGCATCCCAAGTCACCACCGCACAGGGGCTGTTGTCAGCGGTCATAATTTTGATAGGATTCTTGGCATGAACCAAGAGGGGGGTGGGTATAAGTCCTTTGCGGAAAAGAAGGGGATTCGACACCCTGTGTCGACTAAAATTTTGGCTTGTGCACGGAAATTTTGAGTTTTGATTTTCGCTTGGACCAAAAGTTCCATGGGGGGTACGCAAAGCGAAGGGTCGGGTGTAAATTGTTGTTGCGCCAACTGTTCCATGACCCTTGGCTTACTTTCGCTCAACATTCCAGGCAAAAATTGGCGCGGGAAGTGGGGACCCGAAAATTTCCGGTACCGACCAAAAAGACCGATGGGCAGGGGGGGCATGGGTGATCAGTTCCTACGTCCATCTGTTCATCAGCCCAGAGGTCCGTGCCCTCAGACCTCGGGCTCCCCTACTCCATATCGGAGTCGGCCTTTGGCCTATTGTTGCCTTCCTAGAATAAATTGCGCGTATCGCGCGAAATGGCATTCCTATCTTCCACCAACTCATCCTCGTGCTCTCATCACCCTCCCTGCCCGAAGCCAGGTCTTTTTCCTCGATAGAGGATATTTTGAAACCAAACCGCGCTGCCTATTGCAGAACCGCGGTTGGAATGGCGACGACCATGGCAGGGCGGGGAGAGCGGACGAACGGGGCACTTGGGAAATGATGGTCTTTAGACCACAAAGGGAACAACGGGTTCACGAATGCGATTGCCTTTTGGCATCATACCGACGCGGGGAGCGGTTATCGGCTCGACGCGCGGTCGGATCGCGAAGATGATGACCCACTTCGCGACCGCGATCGCGAAGAATCGCGATTCGTATCCCGATTGCGGGTAGGGGGGCGGGGGGACCGCCTCGCGGTTTGAAACACACGTCCGCTATTGCGGTGGGGTGAACGGGAACGCGGTCTTCCATCACCCGATCGGTATCCGATCGCTGCGAATGCGCAGATCGTGAGGAACGCGAACTCCAGGAAGAGAGGAGATCCTCGGGGGCTCTTACTAGCGCTTTTCGCGCTGGGGGTTCGGACATTCGCGAGACATATGTCCCGGTTGATTACACAAAAAGCACACTTTGTCCGAAACTTGGTCAGAAAGCGCGAATAGCGCGGTTTTGATTCGTGTCGGGATTTGGGGTTTGAGCGCGGATAGCGCGTTTTGGAATCACTGGATGGTGATTCTGGTGATTTTGGGGAAGTAGTCCTTTGGACTGCATGGACTGAACCGGTGGGTACACCCGCGGTAGGGTGGTGGTGAATATGCCGATTCAATCTGTCCCAGTAGTTGTGATAAACTTCATTTGTTTGGAAATATAATTCCATCTCTCATCGAGAGTCAAAATGTGTCCCGCGAGTTCCTCGCGGTGAATTTCCTTGATGAGTTTGGGGGATATAGCGCAGTAACACACCGCATCAAATTGTTCTTTGATTTGCTTTTCCCTAACTCATCAACCTCGGATGCTAATGCAAGCCACTTGGAGTACCAACAAGTCTGTCGACTTCCATTTACGGTCCGGGTGGGTGAATTGGCGCCATTTGTTTTCCAGACTGATTCTGGAAACCAAACTGGAGCATGAAGGAAGCATATTGCTCAAACAATTCTTCAAGAAATGCACCTGCCAATGACCAATTGTCTGGCGCGTTCTTTTTCATCCCTGGGGAGGCAATCGATGAATTCCATCTTGATTACCTCCGGGTTGTCATCTTGGGTGGGTCCCTTCAAATCCCAGTAATATTCCAATCGCGGAAAAATTGTTTCCATGTGGTGGGGTCACCGTCCCATTGGGGCTTCACCTTGTTCGCTATCGCGATGGTGCCTTTGAAACTTTCTGAGAAACCCGTGGCCCTTCGGTGGTCTTCCACGGGTGTGGGCCCGGGCGCGAATTCGCACCATGTGCGGGTACTCCGGTGGTTGCACCAAGGGTATTGTTCGGGTTATTTTGCGATTGCGCATGGAACATACCACTTAGTGTACCATAGGTACCATGCACATTTGTGGAATCGCGATTGCGAGATTGGTGCTGCGATTGCGCATGTGGGGGAGGTATCTGTGTACCAGGCGTATGCTTCTGTCCCCTTCCGTTGAGGAAGTTAGGATGGAAGCAGATCCTATTAGGATTTCCTAATGGGTGCCCCTTCTCTCTCCACAGGTGGTATTCTTCTTATACCTTTTCCTTCCTTTTCCTTGGACCGGACTTGGTTATCAGTCCGTCCTCCCTGCATTGCTCCGTGCTTTGCTTCTTGGGAAGTGGGAAAAGGGTTTTTACTGTTACTCTGATTTTTCAGTTCCCAAGTAGGTGCGCCAAGGCGAAAGCGAAGGCTTTTGGGAATTGGGAATTGGGAATCAGACGTACACTTGGTAGCAGATTAGGTTACGATCCTACACATACTTTACAGAAAGAAAAGCTACCAGGTTTTACACTTGGTAGCAGATTGGTTCGATCCTACGCTGACTGGCAGCGGAGAGCCCCTGCACCGTTATTACACGGTCGCAGCGTCAGCTCCCGGCTTCTAGTCAACGTCTAAGCAACGAGCAGGCTCCGGAAGGTCTGTACGGTATTACCCGTTACAGCCCCTCTGGTGCCAGCACAACTGCTTAGTTTTGTGGGTTTTTGCTGTTTTTGTCATCAGAAAGATGCAAAGCACAGGCCCCAACCATCAATTCAATTATGCCTTATTACAGGCATCATTGCAAGACATTGACCAAGAAAATGAGGATTGGAAGCTTTTATGTGAAAGTGCTTCCAGTTCCCACGCCGATGAGGCACAATTGATTCAATTGTCACAATTGCAACACTTGTCATCATTGACAGTGGTCGGCGATGAGCCCTCCACATCATTGGCTTCAGAGGCTAATGCGGCCTCTTCCGCACTCACCTTGCCACAACGGGGGTATTCGCCTCTGTCTGCGGCAATGGTGCAGCTGCTCACACCGGAGAGACCCGTGGTGATTCCGCCACCGGGCTTCTCTGGTGATGGTGGGTTGGAAACCCCGTGTTTCTTTCAACCACCACCCGTTCTTCCACCGGCAAGCCCTTACAGAGCTTTGCCACCACCACCCGATCTTGGGTGCTATCCCGCACTACCTTGGCAACCGGAGACTCGCCTAGTGGTACCGGAATTTTCCGATACGTCCCAACCCATGGATGGCTATGGGAAGGGCACTGGTGAGCTCCTCACTGCTGAGGATGTGCAGGATATCGTTGCTCGGCTTCCAGGGGATCACCCCCTTGTGAGGCAGTTCAACCATGTGCAACAATGCGTTGCGAATGTGCAACCGCACTAACAAAAGTGCTCCAGTTTGATGAGGACAACCAAAAACATGTCTTCACCAAGCTGGAATTCTGCTGGAATTACTTGCAGGAAGTTGGCAAATATTGCCAGAGGAATTTCGAAAGTGCGGGTATTGACCTTGCAAACTTTCGGGAAACCTTTGACAAAATGTGCCAACAACTCCCGCAACACTTCCGGCAAATTAGTGAATGCATGCATGAAGCGGAAACGCGGAATGACTCCAAGTTTCTGCACTTGCATGACTCACTACAACGGTTATCGGGACAAATGGAGTCCTGTTCATCCGCGTTGTTGCATTTGCAACAACAGTTGCATGCACGAGATTCCTCGTCTGCAACATCCAGCAGTGGTGGATTTGTGTCTATGGACCATTTCACCACATTGTCCGCAACTTTCCATGAATCGCAACACCGCATTATGCAGTTGTGCGATGAAACGGAAAAGTTTCGGCAATTCCAGTCACAAGCCAACTAGAATTTTGCTCCCCACACGTATGTGCGGCAGTTGGAGGAGCGACTTTCCCGTTTGGAGCAGAAAACCTGCTATTGTGACGCGAATCGGGTTGGATTATCCAATCTGAGCGCAAAGTCGCGGAAATGGCACAACGGCAGGATTCCCTGCAGTTGCAGTTGCAATCCGACATTGGCGGGATTAACTCGGCCATTGCGGGTTTGCAACAAAGCTATTCTGCACTTTCCCACCGAGTTCCGGACATTAGCGGCATTCAGACTGCTATTGGGGAACTCCAGACCCGGTATGCATCGGTGTCTACCAAAGTAACGGAAATGCAGTCTCTACCTGCAGGTTCCAGTTCTCGGATTACCGAGAACCCTGATTTCAAGGCATTTTATGACAAAATGCTCACTAACAATCAGGAAACCTTGCAAGATTTCTGCAACAGCCTATTACGGCTTGAGGAATCGGTGAATCGGAATGCCCGATCCACGCAAAGTGAGATTACCAGGTTGGACGAGCGAATTTCCGCGTTGTTGGATAACCCACAACCGGAAATTTGCCCATGGGTACCACAACCGTGTTGTCGGATAACCCTGCACCGGTTGCACCCACCACCACACCAACCAAGGTGAAATCACCTTTGCAGATTCTCTCAAATGCTGTAAAAGCATTAATGGGACAACTCCAATTATTGGATAAGTCTCACGGGAAACTTGTCCAAGATGTTACCGGAATTTCCGAAAGGATTCCGCACTTGGATGACTTTTCCCGTTACCGCAAGCGTATTCGCGCTTTGGAGGATGAAGTTGACCGTATTTGCGGCCAACTCCAACTCGTTGAGCATTGGAGCAAAGTGTGCATGACTTGTCTGTGGGTTTGGATAATGTGTCCAACCAACAGCGGGTTTCACACCGCAATTCGGCAGTATGCATTGCCGAAGATGCGCCAAATGTTCCAGAGTCGCGTTTCCATAACCCGGCTCTGGTGCACATGCACCACCACCACCCGTGTCCCGAGTGTCACAATCCGCGATTCCGCGAATTGTGCCACCATTGGCCTTGTCCACAACCCAAACCCAGTTTTCGGATGAATTTCCCATTACGGGAACCGAATTTGGGAAAACACGGCGATTCCGCCAAGTCTCCACCAAGAAATCCATCATTCCATGCTTGTGCGTGGAATGAGCCAAACCCGTACACCGGGAGTGGGTCACATGTTGCATGCGCGACATACCCCACACAGGAGAGTCCCCTATTACGGGTGACCAACAGGGTTTTGCGACCGGATTTCCGGTACCAGGATTCACCTTCACCAGAAATTTCGCGATTCCGACAAGAATCCGGAAAGGATACGCTTGGTGCTCGAGCGTACCCGGGCCCGAATCCACGGAATACCACCGAGGGCCAACGGGTTTTTCAAGAAAGACTTCAAGGGCACCAATCGCAATCGCGAATAAGGTGAAACCCCAGTGGGATGGTGATCCAACCACATGGAGACAGTTTTTCCGGGACTGGGAG
>CAAHFI010395342.1:0-16574 GCA_900893395.1 Euglena gracilis
ACAGGCCGTTTGGGTCACAACGGACCGGGCGCAGGCCGTTTGCGTCAAACCGGACCGGGCCCAGGCCGTTTGGGTCACAACAGACCGGGCCCAGGCCGTTTGGGTTAAAACGGACCAAGCCCAGGCCGTTTGGGTCACAACGGACCGGGCCCAGGCCGTTTGGGTCAAAACGGACCGCTCTCAGGCCGTTTGGGTCACAACGGACCGGGCCCAGTCCGTTTGGGTCAAAACGGACCGGGCCCAGGCCGTTTGGGTTAAAACGGACTGGGCCAGGCCGTTTGGGTCATAACGGACCGGGCCCAGGCCGTTTGGGTCAAAACGGACCGGGCCCAGGCCGTTGGGTCAAAACGGACCGGGCCCAGGCCGTTTGGTCAAACGGACCGGGCCCAGGCCGTTTGGGTCACAACGGACCGGGCCCAGGCCGTTTGGGTCACAACGGACCGGGCCAGGCCGTTTGGGTCACAACGGACCGGGCCCAGGCCGTTTTGGTCAAACGGACCGGGCCCAGGCCGTTTGGGTCACAACGGACCCGGTCCCAGGCCGTTTGGGTCACAACGGACGGGCCCAGGCCGTTTGGGTCAAAACCGAGGGCCCAGGCCGTTTGGGTCAAAACGGACCGGTCCAGGCCGTTTGGGTCAAACGGACCGGGCCCAGGCCGTTTGGGTCACAACGGACCGGGCCCAGCCGTTTGGGTCACAACGGACCGGGCCAGGCCGTTTGGGTCACAACGGACCGGGCCCAGGCCGTTTGGGTCACAACGGACCGGGCCCAGGCCGTTTGGGTCAAAACGGACCGGGCCAGGCCGTTTGGGTCACAACGGACCGGGCCCAGCCGTTTGGGTCAAACGGACCGGGCCCAGGCCGTTTGGGTCAAAAACGGACCGGGCCCAGGCCGTTTGGGTCAAACGGACCGGGGCCAGGCCGTTTGGGTCACAACGGACCGGGCCCAGGCCGTTTGGGTCACAACGGACCGGGCCCAGGCCGTTGGGTCAAAACGGACCGGGCCCAGGCCGTTTGGGTCACAACGGACCGGGCCCAGGCCGTTTGGGTCAAAACGGACCGGGCCCAGGCCGTTTGGTCAAAACGGACCGGGCCCAGGCCGTTTGGGTCACAACGGACCGGGCCCAGGCCGTTGGGTCAAAACGGACCGGGCCCAGGCCGTTTGGGTCACAACGGACCGGGTCCCAGGCCGTTTGGGTCAACAACGGACCGGGCCCAGGCCGTTTGGGTCACAACGGACCGGGCCCAGGCCGTTTGGGTCAAAACGGACCGGGCCAGGCCGTTTGGGTCACAACGGACCGGGCCCAGCCGTTTGGTCACAACGGACCGGGCCCAGGCCGTTTGGGTCACAACGGACCGGGCCCAGGCCGTTTGGGTCAAACGGACCGGGCCCAGGCCGTTTGGGTCAAAACGGACCGGGCCCAGGCCGTTTGGGTCACAACGGACCGGGCCCAGGCCGTTTGGGTCAAAACGGACCGGGCCCAGGCCGTTTGGGTCAAACGGACCGGGCCCAGGCCGTTTGGGTCAAAACGGACCGGGCCCAGGCCGTTTGGTCAACGGACCGGGCCCAGGCCGTTTGGTCAAACGGACCGGGCCCAGGCCGTTTGGGTCACAACGGACCGGGCCCAGGCCGTTTGGGTCAAAACGGGGGACCCAGGCCGTTGGGTCAAAACGGACCGGGCCCAGGCCGTTTGGGTCACAACGGACCGGGCCCAGGCCGTTTGGGTCAAACGGACCGGCCCAGGCCGTTTGGGTCACAACGGACCGGCCCAGGCCGTTTGGGTCAAAACGGACCGGGCCCAGGCCGTTTGGGTCAAAACGGACCGGGCCCAGGCCGTTTGGGTCACAACGGACCGGCCCAGGCCGTTTTGGTCACAACGGACGCCCCAGGCCGTTTGGGTCACAACGGACCGGGCCCAGGCCGTTTGGGTTCAAACGGACCGGGCCCAGGCCGTTTGGGGCACAACGACCGGGCCCAGGCCGTTTGGGTCAAACGGACCGGCCCAGGCCGTTTGGGTCAAACGGACCGGGCCCAGGCCGTTTGGGTCACAACGGACCGGGCCCAGGCCGTTTGGGTCACAACGGACCGGGCCCAGGCCGTTTGGGTCAACGGACGGGCCCAGGCCGTTTGGGTCACAACGGACCGGGCCCAGGCCGTTGGGTCACAACGGACCGGGCCCAGGCCGTTTGGGTCAAAACGGACCGGGCCCAGGCCGTTTGGGTCACAACGGACCGGGCCCAGGCCGTTTGGGTCAAACGGACCGGGCCCAGGCCGTTTGGGTCACACGGACCGGGCCCAGGCCGTTTGGGTCAAACGGCGCCCAGGCCGTTTGGGTCACAACGGACCGGGCCCAGGCCGTTTGGGTCAAAACGGACCGGGCCCAGGCCGTTTGGGTCACAACGGACCGGGCCCAGGCCGTTTGGGTCAAAACGGACCGGGCCCAGGCCGTTTGGGTCAAAAACGGACCGGGCCCAGGCCGTTTGGGTCACAACGGACCGGGCCCAGGCCGTTTGGGTCACAACGGACCGGGCCCAGGCCGTTTGGGTCAAACGGACCGGGCCCAGGCCGTTTGGGTCAAAACGGACCGGGCCCAGGCCGTTTGGGTCAACGGACCGGGCCCAGGCCGTTTGGGTCAAAACGGACCGGGCCCAGGCCGTTTGGTCAAACGGACCGGGCCCAGGCCGTTTGGGTCAAACGGACCGGGCCCAGGCCGTTTGGGTCAAAACGGACCGGGCCCAGGCCGTTTGGGTCACAACGGACCGGGCCCAGGCCGTTTGGGTCAACAACGGACCGCCCAGGCCGTTTGGGTCACAACGGACCGGGCCAGGCCGTTTGGGTCACAAACGGACCGGGCCCAGGCCGTTTGGGTCACAACGGACCGGCCCAGGCCGTTTGGGTCACAACGGACCGGGCCCAGGCCGTTTGGGTCAACGGACCGGGCCCAGGCCGTTTGGGTCAAACGGACCGGGCCCAGGCCGTTTGGGTCAAAACGGACCGGGCCCAGGCCGTTTGGGTCACAACGGACCGGGCCCAGGCCGTTTGGGTCACAACGGACCGGGCCCAGGCCGTTTGGGTCAAACGGACCGGGCCCAGGCCGTTTGGGTCAAACGGACCGGGCCCAGGCCGTTTGGGTCACAACGGACCGGGCCCAGGCCGTTTGGGTCACAACGGACCGGGCCCAGGCCGTTTGGGTCAAACGGACCGGGCCCAGGCCGTTTGGGTCACAACGGACCGGGCCCAGGCCGTTTGGGTCACAACGGACCGGGCCCAGGCCGTTTGGGTCACAACGGACCGGGCCCAGGCCGTTTGGGTCAAACGGACCGGGCCCAGGCCGTTTGGGTCACAACGGACCGGGCCCAGGCCGTTTGGGTCAAACGGACCGGGCCCAGGCCGTTTGGGTCAAAACGGCCCAGGCCGTTTGGGTCAAACGGACCGGGCCCAGGCCGTTTGGGTCACAACGGACCGGGCCCAGGCCGTTTGGGTCAAACGGACCGGGCCCAGGCCGTTTGGGTCACAACGGACCGGGCCCAGGCCGTTTGGGTCACAACGGACCGGGCCCAGGCCGTTTGGGTCAAAACGGACCGGGCCCAGGCCGTTTGGGTCAAAACGGACCGGGCCCAGGCCGTTTGGGTCAAACGGACCGGGCCCAGGCCGTTTGGGTCAAAACGGACCGGGCCCAGGCCGTTTGGGTCACAACGGACCGGGCCCAGGCCGTTTGGGTCACAACGGACCGGGCCCAGGCCGTTTGGGTCAAACGGACCGGGCCCAGGCCGTTTGGGTCAAACGGACCGGGCCCAGGCCGTTTGGGTCACAACGGACCGGGCCCAGGCCGTTTGGGTCAAACGGACCGGGCCCAGGCCGTTTGGGTCACAACGGACCGGGCCCAGGCCGTTTGGGTCAAACGGACCGGGCCCAGGCCGTTTGGGTCACAACGGACCGGGCCCAGGCCGTTTGGGTCAAACGGACCGGGCCCAGGCCGTTTGGGTCAAAACGGACCGGGCCCAGGCCGTTTGGGTCACAACGGACCGGGCCCAGGCCGTTTGGGTCACAACGGACCGGGCCCAGGCCGTTTGGGTCACAACGGACCGGGCCCAGGCCGTTTGGGTCAAACGGACCGGGCCCAGGCCGTTTGGGTCACAACGGACCGGGCCCAGGCCGTTTGGGTCACAACGGACCGGGCCCAGGCCGTTTGGGTCACAACGGACCGGGCCCAGGCCGTTTGGGTCAAACGGACCGGGCCCAGGCCGTTTGGGTCAAACGGACCGGGCCCAGGCCGTTTGGGTCAAACGGACCGGGCCCAGGCCGTTTGGGTCAAAACGGACCGGGCCCAGGCCGTTTGGGTCACAACGGACCGGGCCCAGGCCGTTTGGGTCAAACGGACCGGGCCCAGGCCGTTTGGGTCAAACGGACCGGGCCCAGGCCGTTTGGGTCAAACGGACCGGGCCCAGGCCGTTTGGGTCAAACGGACCGGGCCCAGGCCGTTTGGGTCACAACGGACCGGGCCCAGGCCGTTTGGGTCAAAACGGACCGGGCCCAGGCCGTTTGGGTCACAACGGACCGGGCCCAGGCCGTTTGGGTCAAAACGGACCGGGCCCAGGCCGTTTGGGTCAAAACGGACCGGGCCCAGGCCGTTTGGGTCAAACGGACCGGGCCCAGGCCGTTTGGGTCAAAACGGACCGGGCCAGGCCGTTTGGGTCACAACGGACCGGGCCCAGGCCGTTTGGGTCAAAACGGACCGGGCCCAGGCCGTTTGGGTCAAACGGACCGGGCCCAGGCCGTTTGGGTCAAAACGGACCGGGCCCAGGCCGTTTGGGTCACAACGGACCGGGCCCAGGCCGTTTGGGTCAAACGGACCGGGCCCAGGCCGTTTGGGTCAAACGGACCGGGCCCAGGCCGTTTGGGTCAAACGGACCGGGCCCAGGCCGTTTGGGTCACAACGGACCGGGCCCAGGCCGTTTGGGTCAAACGGACCGGGCCCAGGCCGTTTGGGTCAAACGGACCGGGCCCAGGCCGTTTGGGTCAAAACGGACCGGGCCCAGGCCGTTTGGGTCAAACGGACCGGGCCCAGGCCGTTTGGGTCACAACGGACCGGGCCCAGGCCGTTTGGGTCAAACGGACCGGGCCCAGGCCGTTTGGGTCACAACGGACCGGGCCCAGGCCGTTTGGGTCAAACGGACCGGGCCCAGGCCGTTTGGGTCACAACGGACCGGGCCCAGGCCGTTTGGGTCAAACGGACCGGGCCCAGGCCGTTTGGGTCAAACGGACCGGGCCCAGGCCGTTTGGGTCACAACGGACCGGGCCCAGGCCGTTTGGGTCAAACGGACCGGGCCCAGGCCGTTTGGGTCAAACGGACCGGGCCCAGGCCGTTTGGGTCACAACGGACCGGGCCCAGGCCGTTTGGGTCAAACGGACCGGGCCCAGGCCGTTTGGGTCAAACGGACCGGGCCCAGGCCGTTTGGGTCAAACGGACCGGGCCCAGGCCGTTTGGGTCAAACGGACCGGGCCCAGGCCGTTTGGGTCACAACGGACCGGGCCCAGGCCGTTTGGGTCAAACGGACCGGGCCCAGGCCGTTTGGGTCAAACGGACCGGGCCCAGGCCGTTTGGGTCAAACGGACCGGGCCCAGGCCGTTTGGGTCAAAACGGACCGGGCCCAGGCCGTTTGGGTCAAACGGACCGGGCCCAGGCCGTTTGGGTCAAACGGACCGGGCCCAGGCCGTTTGGGTCAAACGGACCGGGCCCAGGCCGTTTGGGTCAAAACGGACCGGGCCCAGGCCGTTTGGGTCAAACGGACCGGGCCCAGGCCGTTTGGGTCAAACGGACCGGGCCCAGGCCGTTTGGGTCAAACGGACCGGGCCCAGGCCGTTTGGGTCAAACGGACCGGGCCCAGGCCGTTTGGGTCAAACGGACCGGGCCCAGGCCGTTTGGGTCAAACGGACCGGGCCCAGGCCGTTTGGGTCAAACGGACCGGGCCCAGGCCGTTTGGGTCAAACGGACCGGGCCCAGGCCGTTTGGGTCACAACGGACCGGGCCCAGGCCGTTTGGGTCAAACGGACCGGGCCCAGGCCGTTTGGGTCAAACGGACCGGGCCCAGGCCGTTTGGGTCAAAACGGACCGGGCCCAGGCCGTTTGGGTCAAACGGACCGGGCCCAGGCCGTTTGGGTCAAAACGGACCGGGCCCAGGCCGTTTGGGTCAAAACGGACCGGGCCCAGGCCGTTTGGGTCAACGGACCGGGCCCAGGCCGTTTGGGTCAAACGGACCGGGCCCAGGCCGTTTGGGTCAAACGGACCGGGCCCAGGCCGTTTGGGTCAAACGGACCGGGCCCAGGCCGTTTGGGTCAAACGGACCGGGCCCAGGCCGTTTGGGTCAAACGGACCGGGCCCAGGCCGTTTGGGTCAAACGGACCGGGCCCAGGCCGTTTGGGTCAAACGGACCGGGCCCAGGCCGTTTGGGTCAAACGGACCGGGCCCAGGCCGTTTGGGTCACAACGGACCGGGCCCAGGCCGTTTGGGTCAAACGGACCGGGCCCAGGCCGTTTGGGTCACAACGGACCGGGCCCAGGCCGTTTGGGTCAAACGGACCGGGCCCAGGCCGTTTGGGTCAAACGGACCGGGCCCAGGCCGTTTGGGTCAAACGGACCGGGCCCAGGCCGTTTGGGTCAAACGGACCGGGCCCAGGCCGTTTGGGTCAAACGGACCGGGCCCAGGCCGTTTGGGTCAAACGGACCGGGCCCAGGCCGTTTGGGTCAAACGGACCGGGCCCAGGCCGTTTGGGTCAAACGGACCGGGCCCAGGCCGTTTGGGTCACAACGGACCGGGCCCAGGCCGTTTGGGTCAAAACGGACCGGGCCCAGGCCGTTTGGGTCAAACGGACCGGGCCCAGGCCGTTTGGGTCACAACGGACCGGGCCCAGGCCGTTTGGGTCAAACGGACCGGGCCCAGGCCGTTTGGGTCAAACGGACCGGGCCCAGGCCGTTTGGGTCAAACGGACCGGGCCCAGGCCGTTTGGGTCACAACGGACCGGGCCCAGGCCGTTTGGGTCAAACGGACCGGGCCCAGGCCGTTTGGGTCACAACGGACCGGGCCCAGGCCGTTTGGGTCACAACGGACCGGGCCCAGGCCGTTTGGGTCAAACGGACCGGGCCCAGGCCGTTTGGGTCAAACGGACCGGGCCCAGGCCGTTTGGGTCAAACGGACCGGGCCCAGGCCGTTTGGGTCACAACGGACCGGGCCCAGGCCGTTTGGGTCACAACGGACCGGGCCCAGGCCGTTTGGGTCAAACGGACCGGGCCCAGGCCGTTTGGGTCACAACGGACCGGGCCCAGGCCGTTTGGGTCAAACGGACCGGGCCCAGGCCGTTTGGGTCAAACGGACCGGGCCCAGGCCGTTTGGGTCAAACGGACCGGGCCCAGGCCGTTTGGGTCAAACGGACCGGGCCCAGGCCGTTTGGGTCAAACGGACCGGGCCCAGGCCGTTTGGGTCAAAACGGACCGGGCCCAGGCCGTTTGGGTCAAACGGACCGGGCCCAGGCCGTTTGGGTCAAACGGACCGGGCCCAGGCCGTTTGGGTCACAACGGACCGGGCCCAGGCCGTTTGGGTCAAACGGACCGGGCCCAGGCCGTTTGGGTCAAACGGACCGGGCCCAGGCCGTTTGGGTCAAACGGACCGGGCCCAGGCCGTTTGGGTCAAACGGACCGGGCCCAGGCCGTTTGGGTCAAACGGACCGGGCCCAGGCCGTTTGGGTCAAACGGACCGGGCCCAGGCCGTTTGGGTCAAACGGACCGGGCCCAGGCCGTTTGGGTCAAAACGGACCGGGCCCAGGCCGTTTGGGTCAAACGGACCGGGCCCAGGCCGTTTGGGTCAAACGGACCGGGCCCAGGCCGTTTGGGTCAAACGGACCGGGCCCAGGCCGTTTGGGTCAAACGGACCGGGCCCAGGCCGTTTGGGTCAAACGGACCGGGCCCAGGCCGTTTGGGTCAAACGGACCGGGCCCAGGCCGTTTGGGTCACAACGGACCGGGCCCAGGCCGTTTGGGTCAAACGGACCGGGCCCAGGCCGTTTGGGTCAAACGGACCGGGCCCAGGCCGTTTGGGTCAAACGGACCGGGCCCAGGCCGTTTGGGTCAAACGGACCGGGCCCAGGCCGTTTGGGTCAAACGGACCGGGCCCAGGCCGTTTGGGTCAAAACGGACCGGGCCCAGGCCGTTTGGGTCAAACGGACCGGGCCCAGGCCGTTTGGGTCACAACGGACCGGGCCCAGGCCGTTTGGGTCAAACGGACCGGGCCCAGGCCGTTTGGGTCAAACGGACCGGGCCCAGGCCGTTTGGGTCAAACGGACCGGGCCCAGGCCGTTTGGGTCACAACGGACCGGGCCCAGGCCGTTTGGGTCAAACGGACCGGGCCCAGGCCGTTTGGGTCACAACGGACCGGGCCCAGGCCGTTTGGGTCACAACGGACCGGGCCCAGGCCGTTTGGGTCAAACGGACCGGGCCCAGGCCGTTTGGGTCACAACGGACCGGGCCCAGGCCGTTTGGGTCACAACGGACCGGGCCCAGGCCGTTTGGGTCAAACGGACCGGGCCCAGGCCGTTTGGGTCACAACGGACCGGGCCCAGGCCGTTTGGGTCACAACGGACCGGGCCCAGGCCGTTTGGGTCAAACGGACCGGGCCCAGGCCGTTTGGGTCACAACGGACCGGGCCCAGGCCGTTTGGGTCAAACGGACCGGGCCCAGGCCGTTTGGGTCAAAACGGACCGGGCCCAGGCCGTTTGGGTCAAACGGACCGGGCCCAGGCCGTTTGGGTCAAACGGACCGGGCCCAGGCCGTTTGGGTCAAACGGACCGGGCCCAGGCCGTTTGGGTCAAACGGACCGGGCCCAGGCCGTTTGGGTCAAACGGACCGGGCCCAGGCCGTTTGGGTCAACGGACCGGGCCCAGGCCGTTTGGGTCAAACGGACCGGGCCCAGGCCGTTTGGGTCAAACGGACCGGGCCCAGGCCGTTTGGGTCAAACGGACCGGGCCCAGGCCGTTTGGGTCACAACGGACCGGGCCCAGGCCGTTTGGGTCAAACGGACCGGGCCCAGGCCGTTTGGGTCAAACGGACCGGGCCCAGGCCGTTTGGGTCAAAACGGACCGGGCCCAGGCCGTTTGGGTCAAACGGACCGGGCCCAGGCCGTTTGGGTCACAACGGACCGGGCCCAGGCCGTTTGGGTCAAACGGACCGGGCCCAGGCCGTTTGGGTCAAACGGACCGGGCCCAGGCCGTTTGGGTCACAACGGACCGGGCCCAGGCCGTTTGGGTCACAACGGACCGGGCCCAGGCCGTTTGGGTCACAACGGACCGGGCCCAGGCCGTTTGGGTCACAACGGACCGGGCCCAGGCCGTTTGGGTCAAACGGACCGGGCCCAGGCCGTTTGGGTCACAACGGACCGGGCCCAGGCCGTTTGGGTCACAACGGACCGGGCCCAGGCCGTTTGGGTCAAAACGGACCGGGCCCAGGCCGTTTGGGTCAAAACGGACCGGGCCCAGGCCGTTTGGGTCACAACGGACCGGGCCCAGGCCGTTTGGGTCAAACGGACCGGGCCCAGGCCGTTTGGGTCAAACGGACCGGGCCCAGGCCGTTTGGGTCAAACGGACCGGGCCCAGGCCGTTTGGGTCAAACGGACCGGGCCCAGGCCGTTTGGGTCACAACGGACCGGGCCCAGGCCGTTTGGGTCAAACGGACCGGGCCCAGGCCGTTTGGGTCAAACGGACCGGGCCCAGGCCGTTTGGGTCAAACGGACCGGGCCCAGGCCGTTTGGGTCAAACGGACCGGGCCCAGGCCGTTTGGGTCAAACGGACCGGGCCCAGGCCGTTTGGGTCAAACGGACCGGGCCCAGGCCGTTTGGGTCACAACGGACCGGGCCCAGGCCGTTTGGGTCACAACGGACCGGGCCCAGGCCGTTTGGGTCACAACGGACCGGGCCCAGGCCGTTTGGGTCAAACGGACCGGGCCCAGGCCGTTTGGGTCAAACGGACCGGGCCCAGGCCGTTTGGGTCACAACGGACCGGGCCCAGGCCGTTTGGGTCACAACGGACCGGGCCCAGGCCGTTTGGGTCACAACGGACCGGGCCCAGGCCGTTTGGGTCAAACGGACCGGGCCCAGGCCGTTTGGGTCAAACGGACCGGGCCCAGGCCGTTTGGGTCAAACGGACCGGGCCCAGGCCGTTTGGGTCAAAACGGACCGGGCCCAGGCCGTTTGGGTCAAACGGACCGGGCCCAGGCCGTTTGGGTCACAACGGACCGGGCCCAGGCCGTTTGGGTCAAACGGACCGGGCCCAGGCCGTTTGGGTCAAAACGGACCGGGCCCAGGCCGTTTGGGTCACAACGGACCGGGCCCAGGCCGTTTGGGTCAAACGGACCGGGCCCAGGCCGTTTGGGTCAAACGGACCGGGCCCAGGCCGTTTGGGTCAAACGGACCGGGCCCAGGCCGTTTGGGTCACAACGGACCGGGCCCAGGCCGTTTGGGTCAAACGGACCGGGCCCAGGCCGTTTGGGTCAAACGGACCGGGCCCAGGCCGTTTGGGTCAAACGGACCGGGCCCAGGCCGTTTGGGTCAAAACGGACCGGGCCCAGGCCGTTTGGGTCAAACGGACCGGGCCCAGGCCGTTTGGGTCAAACGGACCGGGCCCAGGCCGTTTGGGTCAAAACGGACCGGGCCCAGGCCGTTTGGGTCAAACGGACCGGGCCCAGGCCGTTTGGGTCACAACGGACCGGGCCCAGGCCGTTTGGGTCAAACGGACCGGGCCCAGGCCGTTTGGGTCACAACGGACCGGGCCCAGGCCGTTTGGGTCAAACGGACCGGGCCCAGGCCGTTTGGGTCAAACGGACCGGGCCCAGGCCGTTTGGGTCAAACGGACCGGGCCCAGGCCGTTTGGGTCAAACGGACCGGGCCCAGGCCGTTTGGGTCACAACGGACCGGGCCCAGGCCGTTTGGGTCACAACGGACCGGGCCCAGGCCGTTTGGGTCACAACGGACCGGGCCCAGGCCGTTTGGGTCAAAACGGACCGGGCCCAGGCCGTTTGGGTCACAACGGACCGGGCCCAGGCCGTTTGGGTCAAACGGACCGGGCCCAGGCCGTTTGGGTCAAACGGACCGGGCCCAGGCCGTTTGGGTCAAACGGACCGGGCCCAGGCCGTTTGGGTCACAACGGACCGGGCCCAGGCCGTTTGGGTCACAACGGACCGGGCCCAGGCCGTTTGGGTCACAACGGACCGGGCCCAGGCCGTTTGGGTCAAACGGACCGGGCCCAGGCCGTTTGGGTCAAACGGACCGGGCCCAGGCCGTTTGGGTCAACGGACCGGGCCCAGGCCGTTTGGGTCAAACGGACCGGGCCCAGGCCGTTTGGGTCAAAACGGACCGGGCCCAGGCCGTTTGGGTCACAACGGACCGGGCCCAGGCCGTTTGGGTCAAACGGACCGGGCCCAGGCCGTTTGGGTCAAACGGACCGGGCCCAGGCCGTTTGGGTCACAACGGACCGGGCCCAGGCCGTTTGGGTCACAACGGACCGGGCCCAGGCCGTTTGGGTCAAAACGGACCGGGCCCAGGCCGTTTGGGTCAAACGGACCGGGCCCAGGCCGTTTGGGTCACAACGGACCGGGCCCAGGCCGTTTGGGTCAAACGGACCGGGCCCAGGCCGTTTGGGTCAAAACGGACCGGGCCCAGGCCGTTTGGGTCAAACGGACCGGGCCCAGGCCGTTTGGGTCAAACGGACCGGGCCCAGGCCGTTTGGGTCACAACGGACCGGGCCCAGGCCGTTTGGGTCAAACGGACCGGGCCCAGGCCGTTTGGGTCACAACGGACCGGGCCCAGGCCGTTTGGGTCAAACGGACCGGGCCCAGGCCGTTTGGGTCACAACGGACCGGGCCCAGGCCGTTTGGGTCAAAACGGACCGGGCCCAGGCCGTTTGGGTCACAACGGACCGGGCCCAGGCCGTTTGGGTCAAAACGGACCGGGCCCAGGCCGTTTGGGTCACAACGGACCGGGCCCAGGCCGTTTGGGTCACAACGGACCGGGCCCAGGCCGTTTGGGTCAAACGGACCGGGCCCAGGCCGTTTGGGTCAACGGACCGGGCCCAGGCCGTTTGGGTCAAAACGGACCGGGCCCAGGCCGTTTGGGTCAAACGGACCGGGCCCAGGCCGTTTGGGTCAAAACGGACCGGGCCCAGGCCGTTTGGGTCAAAACGGACCGGGCCCAGGCCGTTTGGGTCACAACGGACCGGGCCCAGGCCGTTTGGGTCAAACGGACCGGGCCCAGGCCGTTTGGGTCACAACGGACCGGGCCCAGGCCGTTTGGGTCAAAACGGACCGGGCCCAGGCCGTTTGGGTCAAACGGACCGGGCCCAGGCCGTTTGGGTCAAACGGACCGGGCCCAGGCCGTTTGGGTCACAACGGACCGGGCCCAGGCCGTTTGGGTCAAACGGACCGGGCCCAGGCCGTTTGGGTCAAACGGACCGGGCCCAGGCCGTTTGGGTCAAACGGACCGGGCCCAGGCCGTTTGGGTCACAACGGACCGGGCCCAGGCCGTTTGGGTCACAACGGACCGGGCCCAGGCCGTTTGGGTCAAACGGACCGGGCCCAGGCCGTTTGGGTCAAAACGGACCGGGCCCAGGCCGTTTGGGTCACAACGGACCGGGCCCAGGCCGTTTGGGTCAAACGGACCGGGCCCAGGCCGTTTGGGTCACAACGGACCGGGCCCAGGCCGTTTGGGTCACAACGGACCGGGCCCAGGCCGTTTGGGTCACAACGGACCGGGCCCAGGCCGTTTGGGTCAAACGGACCGGGCCCAGGCCGTTTGGGTCAAACGGACCGGGCCCAGGCCGTTTGGGTCAAACGGACCGGGCCCAGGCCGTTTGGGTCACAACGGACCGGGCCCAGGCCGTTTGGGTCAAAACGGACCGGGCCCAGGCCGTTTGGGTCAAACGGACCGGGCCCAGGCCGTTTGGGTCAAAACGGACCGGGCCCAGGCCGTTTGGGTCAAACGGACCGGGCCCAGGCCGTTTGGGTCACAAACGGACCGGGCCCAGGCCGTTTGGGTCAAACGGACCGGGCCCAGGCCGTTTGGGTCAAACGGACCGGGCCCAGGCCGTTTGGGTCACAACGGACCGGGCCCAGGCCGTTTGGGTCAAAACGGACCGGGCCCAGGCCGTTTGGGTCACAACGGACCGGGCCCAGGCCGTTTGGGTCAAAACGGACCGGGCCCAGGCCGTTTGGGTCAAAACGGACCGGGCCCAGGCCGTTTGGGTCACAAACGGGCCCAGGCCGTTTGGGTCAAACGGACCGGGCCCAGGCCGTTTGGGTCACAAACGGACCGGGCCCAGGCCGTTTGGGTCAAACGGACCGGGCCCAGGCCGTTTGGGTCAAACGGACCGGGCCCAGGCCGTTTGGGTCAAACGGACCGGGCCCAGGCCGTTTGGGTCAAAACGGACCGGGCCCAGGCCGTTTGGGTCAAACGGACCGGGCCCAGGCCGTTTGGGTCAAACGGACCGGGCCCAGGCCGTTTGGGTCAAAACGGACCGGGCCCAGGCCGTTTGGGTCAAAACGGACCGGGCCCAGGCCGTTTGGGTCACAACGGACCGGGCCCAGGCCGTTTGGGTCACAACGGACCGGGCCAGGCCGTTTGGGTCAAAACGGACCGGGCCCAGGCCGTTTGGGTCAAACGGACCGGGCCCAGGCCGTTTGGGTCAAACGGACCGGGCCCAGGCCGTTTGGGTCAAACGGACCGGGCCCAGGCCGTTTGGGTCAAAACGGACCGGGCCCAGGCCGTTTGGGTCACAACGGACCGGGCCCAGGCCGTTTGGGTCAAACGGACCGGGCCCAGGCCGTTTGGGTCAAAACGGACCGGGCCCAGGCCGTTTGGGTCAAACGGACCGGGCCCAGGCCGTTTGGGTCAAAACGGACCGGGCCCAGGCCGTTTGGGTCACAAACGGACCGGGCCCAGGCCGTTTGGGTCAAACGGACCGGGCCCAGGCCGTTTGGGTCAAACGGACCGGGCCCAGGCCGTTTGGGTCACAACGGACCGGGCCCAGGCCGTTTGGGTCAAAACGGACCGGGCCCAGGCCGTTTGGGTCACAACGGACCGGGCCCAGGCCGTTTGGGTCAAACGGACCGGGCCCAGGCCGTTTGGGTCAAACGGACCGGGCCCAGGCCGTTTGGGTCAAACGGACCGGGCCCAGGCCGTTTGGGTCACAACGGACCGGGCCCAGGCCGTTTGGGTCAAAACGGACCGGGCCAGGCCGTTTGGGTCAAACGGACCGGGCCCAGGCCGTTTGGGTCACAAAACGGACCGGGCCCAGGCCGTTTGGGTCACAACGGACCGGGCCCAGGCCGTTTGGGTCAAACGGACCGGGCCCAGGCCGTTTGGGTCAAACGGACCGGGCCCAGGCCGTTTGGGTCAAACGGACCGGGCCCAGGCCGTTTGGGTCACAACGGACCGGGCCCAGGCCGTTTGGGTCACAACGGACCGGGCCCAGGCCGTTTGGGTCAAAACGGACCGGGCCCAGGCCGTTTGGGTCAAAACGGACCGGGCCCAGGCCGTTTGGGTCAAACGGACCGGGCCCAGGCCGTTTGGGTCACAACGGACCGGGCCCAGGCCGTTTGGGTCAAACGGACCGGGCCCAGGCCGTTTGGGTCAAAACGGACCGGGCCCAGGCCGTTTGGGTCAAACGGACCGGGCCCAGGCCGTTTGGGTCAAACGGACCGGGCCCAGGCCGTTTGGGTCAAACGGACCGGGCCCAGGCCGTTTGGGTCAAACGGACCGGGCCCAGGCCGTTTGGGTCACAACGGACCGGGCCCAGGCCGTTTGGGTCAAACGGACCGGGCCCAGGCCGTTTGGGTCAAACGGACCGGGCCCAGGCCGTTTGGGTCACAACGGACCGGGCCCAGGCCGTTTGGGTCAAACGGACCGGGCCCAGGCCGTTTGGGTCACAACGGACCGGGCCCAGGCCGTTTGGGTCAAAACGGACCGGGCCCAGGCCGTTTGGGTCAAAACGGACCGGGCCCAGGCCGTTTGGGTCACAACGGACCGGGCCCAGGCCGTTTGGGTCAAACGGACCGGGCCAGGCCGTTTGGGTCAAAACGGACCGGGCCCAGGCCGTTTGGGTCACAACGGACCGGGCCCAGGCCGTTTGGGTCACAACGGACCGGGCCCAGGCCGTTTGGGTCAAACGGACCGGGCCCAGGCCGTTTGGGTCAAACGGACCGGGCCCAGGCCGTTTGGGTCAAACGGACCGGGCCCAGGCCGTTTGGGTCAAACGGACCGGGCCCAGGCCGTTTGGGTCAAAACGGACCGGGCCCAGGCCGTTTGGGTCAAACGGACCGGGCCCAGGCCGTTTGGGTCAAACGGACCGGGCCCAGGCCGTTTGGGTCACAACGGACCGGGCCCAGGCCGTTTGGGTCACAACGGACCGGGCCCAGGCCGTTTGGGTCAAACGGACCGGGCCCAGGCCGTTTGGGTCACAACGGACCGGGCCCAGGCCGTTTGGGTCAAACGGACCGGGCCCAGGCCGTTTGGGTCAAACGGACCGGGCCCAGGCCGTTTGGGTCAAACGGACCGGGCCCAGGCCGTTTGGGTCACAACGGACCGGGCCAGGCCGTTTGGGTCAAAACGGACCGGGCCCAGGCCGTTTGGGTCAAACGGACCGGGCCCAGGCCGTTTGGGTCAAACGGACCGGGCCCAGGCCGTTTGGGTCAAAACGGACCGGGCCCAGGCCGTTTGGGTCAAAACGGACCGGGCCCAGGCCGTTTGGGTCAAACGGACCGGGCCCAGGCCGTTTGGGTCACAACGGACCGGGCCCAGGCCGTTTGGGTCACAACGGACCGGGCCCAGGCCGTTTGGGTCACAACGGACCGGGCCCAGGCCGTTTGGGTCAAACGGACCGGGCCCAGGCCGTTTGGGTCAAACGGACCGGGCCCAGGCCGTTTGGGTCAAACGGACCGGGCCCAGGCCGTTTGGGTCAAAACGGACCGGGCCCAGGCCGTTTGGGTCAAACGGACCGGGCCCAGGCCGTTTGGGTCAAACGGACCGGGCCCAGGCCGTTTGGGTCACAACGGACCGGGCCCAGGCCGTTTGGGTCACAACGGACCGGGCCCAGGCCGTTTGGGTCAAACGGACCGGGCCCAGGCCGTTTGGGTCAAAACGGACCGGGCCCAGGCCGTTTGGGTCATCAACGGACCGGGCCCAGGCCGTTTGGGTCAAACGGACCGGGCCCAGGCCGTTTGGGTCAACGGACCGGGCCGGCCGTTTGGGTCAAAACGGACCGGGCCCAGGCCGTTTGGGTCACAACGGACCGGTCCCAGGCCGTTTGGGTCACAAACGGACCGGGCCCAGGCCGTTTGGGTCACAAACGGACCGGGCCCAGGCCGTTTGGGTCACAAACGGACCGGGCCCAGGCCGTTTGGGTCAACGGACCGGCCCAGGCGTTTGGGTCAACGGACCGGGTTTTGGGTCAAAACGGACCGGGCCCAGGCCGTTTGGGTCACAAACGGACCGGGCCCAGGCCGTTTGGGTCAAACGGACCGGGCCCAGGCCGTTTGGTCAAA
>CAAHFI010396095.1:0-10504 GCA_900893395.1 Euglena gracilis
GGTTGAACATTGAGGCAGCAAGTGGAAAATGTCTTCCTGTTGCTGCAAAAAAAAATGCAAAAAAGATGCATTTTTTTGCATCTTTTTGCAGACGTTCTCAGATAAAAAAAAAACTGCACACACAATTCTGTTCAGTGTTTTCCATTTTTTTAAAAAAAAAATTATCCCTCCCCTACACCCAAGAAACCCTCTGTGTGAGAGCTTGGAACATTGTCGTGTTTGGACAGAGGGAGGAGGAAGGCATTTTCAGACAGCCTCAGACCCTGTGGCCAATTTTGCGAGCTCTGACAAAGAGACCCGGTGTCCAGTGCTGGGGGGTGTTAAGTTGACCCCCCTCCCATTTTCCCCCCTTCCAGCCCCGGGTCGCATCTGGGGCCAGGCGGCTGGCCCACCCATCGTAGGATGAGGGTCAGAGCCTTATTTTGGGCAGGGGAGGGAAACACGCAGGTTGCATAATTTGCATTTCTTTTGCATATCCAAAAAAAAAGCATTTTTTTGCATAATTTTCATTTTTTGCAACAATGGAAATAATTGTGAAAAGTCTCATTTTTGCATTTTTGTTTATTTTGCTTTTCCGATTTTTTTTCGGGCATTTGCCGAGGCAAATTTCTCCACTTTCAGGCAACTTTTTTTCAGACAACCTCACGTTTTGGACTAATTTCACACCGCCAGTCGTTGTGTATCGTTGTGTAATATAATAATAAGTGGATGCTGAACGAACCATTCATTTTGCAAGTTTGCACCACATTTTCTTTTGGCGTTGCATTTTGGGGCAGGGGAAAATTTCCTTCCTTCTACCCCACATTTTCAAGACAATATGCGGTATTTTTTTAAAAATCAGTCTTTTGAACCCCCAAAACAACCTAAGGGCCCAAAAATGGATTTTTTTTTTGCCCTGAAGACGGCCCAAAACACGGGGGGGAATGCAGCGGGAAAGGTGCGCTTGGACTGACTAACAGGGTGCAAATTTTTGATATATTTTGCGAAGTTTTCCTTGCCATGGCTAAGCCGAAAACGGCCAAGCAGAGGTTGCCAAATCCTACCACTCTGGAACCTGAACCACTCTGGAAATCCAGCCACTTTGGAACCTGCTGACATGGAGTCACAGTTACAAGGTACAAAAATATGGGAAGGCATCCCGATTTTCGCACAGTTTTTTCGCATAGCTTTTGTCAAATGCATCTTCCCACACCCTTTCGAGGAGCCCCAGCCGAATAATCATACTGGCGTCAGGGTTGGGTTTTGAAGGATCAAAGCATTTTTGAAAAATCTCGAAAATGTCGAAATGTCGAAGAATCTCGAAGGGTGCTAAGAGCCAAAATGCGGGGCAGGGGTTTGGCCATTTTCCTTCCAGCTGCTTCTGGCTGTCTTTGTCAGCTAGCTTCTGGCTGCTTTCTGGCCCTTTTGGCTCTATAGAACCTCTCCTAAAAAAAATTTCCGGCGCCTTTGGCACCAGGTGTTTTTTTGACCCATTTTGGGACCCACATGGGAGGTCCCCCCAAAGACCCCTCAAAACCCACTTACTTTTTCACACCTTCCAAATTCAACATTTTCACAAAAATTGATTTTGAGAGGATTTTGAAGCAAAAAAAAGCCAATGAAAATCCAAAAAATTTTCAAGAAAAAAAAACTGTCAGAAAAATTTTGATTCTGCCAAAATTTGGTCCATTTTTTGACCTTTGTTTTTCACCCCCTCCTGAAAACTTCCAAATTTTGACCCTGAAATTTTGAGATTTTTTTTTGCAAAAAATGTGCTTTTCCATCAAACAATGATGCATTTTCGGTTCATTTTTCAAAAAAAATTCAAAAAATTTTCAGCCCAGATCCCCGTTTTTCATTCAGTGAAAATGCTGTGGTGGGTGGGGGGTCGACCCCCCACCAGGCCTTCCCATTCTGCCCTGCCTTTCCCCATGCCCGCACGTTCCTGCCTGCAACCAATCTTTTGCCCAACCAACTTCTCCTTCCAACTCTCCACCACAGTGCTTTTGAAAACTGAACTTTTAGATGCCTGGGTTGCTTTTTGTGAGTTTTTTCTCGTGATGGGATGCAGGTTTTGGTTGGGCTCAACAATGGGGCGGTGTGGGTTTTTTCGTGTTCTACTGAAAGGAGGAACACACTGGACAATTGGGTTGTTGTTGTTGCTCGCTTGTGTCCTCCTTGACCCAAAAAGAATTGTACAAGCGCTGTTTGCAAATTTTTCAACGGTGCCAAACTTTTCAGGTTGTCAAAACGCGCACGGGTAGCCCCCCTCTGATATGATGATGGATTTCTTCCCATACCAAATGACATTTTTACTCCCTGCATGGATTTTCTGGAACTATAACCTTGCAAAGGATCAGATGACAAAATGTACGATTACGTTCTTGTTGTTGTCTGCCGGCTGAGTGGATACATCGTAGCCATTCCATGTCAGAAAGCTGGCCCATGGTTGGTTATCATGGCACTGTGAATCATCCCTCAGCACCCAGCATCTTTGCAGCTGTTGTATGACGCTGCTCTATTGTCATCATACACCTACAAGTGCATCTATCTGTTCTTCTTGTCTTGATTCCCTGGAGCTTTGCTCAATGAATTTCTCCGAAAGCAAAACCTGGACTATTTTTTTTTCGATTTTCTGGCATCATTTTCCCTCATTTCGCCTACCTTTTGCAAAGGGTAGGCAAATTTTGTCCACCCAAAATCCAAAACCCACCATTCCCGATAAGTGATTAGTTGCACACGAGATGATTATTAATTATTTATTGATATTAATTGCATTTTTTCCCCGAAAATACAAGGCTTCGCCAGAATCCGGAGGGAATATGGGAAGAACCATTTTTGAGGGATATCTCAGTTACCGAAATGGTTTAACGCGTGCGCCATAGAGAGATGGCGTCAAGTGCAGCCCTACTCACCCACCCGCCCATTCCCCACGCCCCATTGTCACCCCACACACCGACGTCATTGAGTACCGATTTTTTTGGCATGCAAATCTCTTTTGTGGGCAACCTTTTGGCGTCATTGTTTGACTGACTCGGCCTTCGGCCTCCCCAAGGGGTGGACCCCCAAGAACAGAAATAGCATCATTCACCTCTCTTGGAGGCGGGGCTCAAATGTCCTTTTGTGTGAAAGACTTTCTTTGATTTTTCCATCCCCAACACCCCCTTCACAGCACTCCATTCCATAAGTGCGGGGGACCACTTTGTGCCGTATGTGGCGCCACGTGTGTGAGCGAAAAAATAGCCTTTCCCTTTCCCCTTTGTCAGTGGCTTCAGCCCATCCCCCGCCCAAAGACAATTTCTCTTTCAAAGTGAGCCTCAGCCCATCCCCCGCCCAAACGCAATTTCTCTTTCAAAAGAAGAGGAGGGGGGGGGCAGGGACGAAAGAAAACTCACTGGGAAATGGGCCAAGAATGGTGCCTTCCCGACTTTCCAAAATTATTTTCGCAGCCACCCTTTCCAAATATTCAGGAGGCGGTTTTTGTGCATCATCCCTCCTCCTGCTTATCATCCAAAAGGGTGCGCACCCAACCGGACGGCATGGCGTATGGGTGGACGTCTATAAGAGCAAAGAATGCAGGTGGAAAAATTGAACGACCCCCATTAATAACGACGTCCCATTTATAACGACCCCTCTGGATTTTCCACCATCTCAAAAGTCGGATTTATAACGACGGTCGTTATAAATGGGGGGGGGTAGTCCGGTGCCCACACGGGGGGTGCCAGGGGCAGGCACCCATAGCACCGATCCGACCCCCCCGGGGGGGGCTGATTTGGGGGGTGCCTTCCCCTAGCAGGCACCCGGCGCCGAAAAGACCATATTCAATGAAAAATTTCTGACCCCACCGCCGAGGCAGGTAACCCATAGCACTCACCCGCCCCCGGGAGGGTTTCAAAAGTGTCATCGTGCCGCGGTTCCCAAAAAATTGCGAAGGCTTTTTTCACTTTTCAAAACAGGAGAAAAAAACGGCCGTTGGCCCGCTTGGAAAGGAAAAAGGCCATCGCAAATTTCTTGCGGCAGTTTCTTTTGCGGGAGGCCCCCTCCATGCTCTCACAACCTCCTCTTGAAGGCATCTTTTGTGGGTGGCCAGTTTATAAGGCCCTCTTTCAAGTTGCACGCCTATCCAGACTAGGGGAAACAGACCAGGGAGGCCACAAGACCTTGCGAGCCATGCCTTGCTGGATGCAGAGCATGCTTTTTGCATCCCAAAAAATTGAAAATTTCGCGTGTTTAGAACATTGGCTGAATAGAATAACTTCATACGGCGGGGTCGGGTAATGCTTCTGGATGCGGGGTGATGCTTCTGGATTAGTGGACTAGTAGTGGTTTGGTGTGATGTACGTGTGTTCAGGTTTCTGGACAATTAGGCTGTCAAAAATCTCTGCCAAATTCAAAAGAAAGTTTGAACAAGATGTGCTAGCCCCGCTAGCACTCTATCCGCTCGTACTTCAAATAGCCCGTCCGAGCCCGAGCGCTCATGTGTCTTTGCGCGCTTTGCTTGAAGCTTCCCGAATGGGTCGTTATATTTCTCAAACTGGTGGAACTAGTGTGGGCGGCGGCGGCCTGAGCGCATGCGCACACAAAGTAGCGGAACCCTCCGCTACTACCTGACCACCCCCTTTCTGCATTTGCCTTCCGCAGGCTCCCTTGTTTCCATGGATTCAATCTGATTTGTGCATTGGAATTCAATTGTTCAAGTTCAATTGTTCAATTCAATCAAATTCAAAGATTTCAAAGAAACCAAAGGAAACTGCCAAAGGAGAAATTACCTTCAAGGAGATCAAAGAAAACCTCAAGGAATTGGCCTACCAGGAGCGCCCCAAGGCAATTTCAAAGGTACTTGCTGGATTTGGCTGGGCTAAGTGGCTATAAGGGTGGGAAGCACCCCCTGAAAACCCCTAGCACCCAGGCTTTTCCGCCCCCCTCTGTCCCCCCTCAATTTCCCCCCCTGCGAGGGCCCACCTAAGCGGCTCCGCAGACCCCCAGAGGCATCGCAGGAGGCACCCCCCTCCACTCCGCCGCCGGGAATACTAAAAAATGGATCCCAACCCATTCCAAGCACCCACGGAGCTTCCCAGGGCCTCCGTGGGGGCTGAGCCCACCCGCGCACCCCCCTCGCCGGATCCGTGACCCGGGACCCACCCTGCCGGAACCCCAGCGAGACCGGGACCCCCCCTGGGAAACTGGTAGCAGAGGCTTACGACCCTACCCCACACAACAACCCATTCCTCGCGGCCCACTCTGAGGTGAACCTTCAGATCACCGGCCGAGGCCCAGCACTCGGCGACCCCACCCCAGCGATGCCCGCAATCCCCTACGGGGGCCCCCATCACATCTCCGTGGTAGCCCCCGGGATGCCCAATGCACAGCCCTAGCCCTGCTGTCCCCAAGTACAAATGATTTTGATCTCGATAGCCCTCGGGATCGAACCCCCACCCCACGGAAAGGAAAGTCAACCGGAAATCCCCTTTTCCCCCCGTTCCCATCGCTCGATGAAGCCCCATCAGTGCTGCCTCCACCCTTCTCCCCACCGACTCCGACCCAAACATCCCTCCATCTTCTCCATCCGTCCCCACCCTCCTCCTCATACACCCCACATCCCCCATCCTTCAGCCCTCATCCCCCATCCTACTCCTCCCCGACATCCGACGTCCCGGACCCAACCGACGGACCGCAGCCCCCCCAAGGGAGCCGAGACATGGGGCTGCGGACCCCGTTCTCCTCTGGGGCCACTCCCCGGCCCCAGAAGGTCCCGAGACTCTCCCAGAGGAAGGGGGAGCAGAGGAGACAGAGGAGCAGGAGCAGTGGGAGGAACAACGGTGGGAACCTTGGGGGTCTGAAGGAGGATGGTGGCCTACCGAGGGTGACTACAAGCAGGACGAGGTGTTCAACGACATCAAGGCGATGGCGGCGCAACAACAACAAGACATCGAGGTAGTCAAACGACAGATCACCGCGTGCGACACCGCAGTCAATCTCGTCCGCGAGCAAGCAACGCGTGCGTATGACGTTTCGATGCGATGCGCGGCAGAGACCACAACGCTGCACGAAGCCGCGAGTGCTGCGCAAACCGCGATCACACAGCACGAGGTTCGCTTCGCGATGGTGGAACGAGATGTCCAAGGGTTGAAGGAGCAGATCAAGACCGAGGCGGCATTCATCATCCTCCAAGGTGCAGCCATCGACACCGCGACAATACACGCAATCAGCAAACACGATGCGCGAATCACCGTCGTCGAAAGCGAGGTCCAAATGGTGAAGGAGCAGATCAAGATGGAAACAGTGACGCGAAACAGCGACATCCGGTCCCTAGTGGAAATGATGCGGCGCGAACACGAGCAGCAAGCAGCAAAAGGATCACCAAAACCACAACAACCGATCCAGAACCCGGAGATGGAGGTGGCAATGAACAGAATGACAGTGCGGATCCAAGAAATCGAACAATCGAAAGACCGACTGAAACGGGCAACGGTGGAGGAAGTGACGGCGATCAAGAAGGAGGTGGAGGCAATGAAACAAGCACAACAGACACAGGTGGCGGTGATGGCAAGGAGATCCAGGAGATGAAGCAAAAACAACAGACAACACAACTCCAACAACCGACCACATCCGACACTCTCATCCAGGATCTGATCTTCAAGGTGCAGGCCCTCGAGCAGAACAACAAGCAGTTCAAGCGCGAGACGACGGAGTACGTCCGGAAGCTCGAGATCCAGGTGCACGACTTCCACCACCTTGGGGCCAGGGTACAAGCCCTGGAGACCTCCATGGCCCGAGCCAAAGATGAGAAGGACAGAGACCTTCTCCGGCTGAGCAAGAAGGTCGAGGTGGCGGACGAAGCACTGGCAAGGGCCATGGAGCGGGTGGAGAACAAGATGCACGAGGAGATCAAACGACTTCAACTCCCACAACAACCACTCCAATCAACGGAAGAGGTGGAGGACGGCATCCAACAGTTGCGGGAGAGAGTGCTCCATGGGAGGGAGCGTTCTCCAAGGCCATCAAGGAGACAAAGACACAGCTCAGGGAAATACAGAGGGACATCCAGCTAATCCGGCAACAATCACGCCCCAATGTGAGCAGCAGTGAACAGATGGAGCGAGAAGTGCAAGATCTGGCGAGACAAGTCGCACGGCTACAGCTCAGCACAACAACGCCCATCCAGGAACCACACATCCCCCGTGAAGAAGTCCGTCAACGTGCAGAGGTCCACACATTCCCGTCCCAACCGTACCCAGAAATACAAGCACGACAACAATCTTCGGTTGCGGTGCGACCGGAGCTCAGGTTGGCAAGAAAGAGCACGCGATCAATGGTGCAAAGTGAAGCAGTGACATCAATCCCAGTACAAGCAGTGATGCCAATGACGCAAGTGACACAGCCACCCAGGAGCACAACCGGAACGGCGGTGCGGGGGTGGAAGTGACCATCGCCCCAGTGCAAGCACACACCGTCAGTCCACAACTCCAACTCCTACCCCCACAACTCCTGGAGTCCATCAGCGGCAGACATCCCGGAAGGTTCAGCGGGATTGCAGAGGACTGGCCAATGTGGAGAAGAAAGTGGATTCCGTTTCTACGAGAAACGGAAGGGCTGATGCCAGCAATGACCGATGCACAGCGATTGGCGTTGCTGCGAAGTGCACTCGACGAGGCCGGGGCTCTCCTGGTGGACCAGGAGCTGGAAGCCAATCCGGACCTCGGGTACGAAGAGTACTGGGCGCGCCTCGACCTGGAGTTCGGGGCGGAAGACAAGGAGGTCCTCCGCCGCAAGCTCCACCGGCTGAAGATGGCGCATGCGGGCAAGCCAACAGAGAAGTCGTGGCGTGAGCTCTACGCACAGATGATGACCCTGGGTGGGCAACTTGGCGATGTCAGTGATGCAGAACTGAGTCGCCTGTTGATGAATGCGATCCCAAGGGATCCGTGGCGAAGAAAGCTGGCGATGGAGGAGGACAAAAGGACAGAGAGGGGCACCTTGGTGCTCGATGGGCTGCCAATCGATGTGGCCACAGAGGAGGTGGAGAACATGGTGCTGGCGGAGACCGGGCTGAGACCACTTGCCGTGCGACGGTTCGGCAAGCGAGTGAAGGTGACGCCGCAAGGGGAAGAGCATCGGCATGCCATCAAAATGCTCTATGACCGGCAGCGGCTCCAAGGCGGGAGCGTTGTCAAGGTCTCCCCGGACAATGCGGAGTTGGGGCCGAAAGAAATCAACGAGCTGATGACTCGTTGGCTCCGAACGGAGCAGCGGATCGCCAACGCGCCGAGCCGCAGCAAAGCTCCGGCCCCCAAAGGCAAGACCATCGGCCACAGCCGCGGTGGCACCGGGAAGTGGATGCAGAGTGGGATGGTGCGGAAGAAGAAGAGGAAGAAGCTGTCCGGCAAGTGGGCAAGGGAAACAAACGGCAAGATAAGAGGCCCCCGACACCTCCAAAGGTGTCTGAGAAGAAGGAGGAGCAACCGACAAGCACGGTGCAACCCGGACCACAGCCCACCCAAAGTGCACCGTCACCGCCACCGGCGGTGAAGGGAGGAGATCGACAACCAGAGTGGTCATCATCGGGACAGTGGCAGAATGCCCCGTACCAAGGCGGAGCGTCGTGGAACAACTCGTGGGATGCCAAAGGCAAAGGAAAAGGCAACCCACAATGGTCAAAGGGAGGAGATGGCAAAGGTGGTGGACAAGACAAGGGTGGCAAAGGCAAAGGCGATGAGAAAGGCAAGAGCAAAGGAAAGGGAGATGGAAAAGGCAAAGGAGGAAAAGACGGCGGCCGGGGGAGGAGTGTCGCCGCAGTGGAGGAGTGGGAGGAGTGAAGGGGCCGCCCAGGCCCAGGGGAGGAGGCCTGGGCAGGCAGTCAAAACCCCGAGCCGGAGACCGGCAAGAGGAAGTGCACGAGGTGAGAACCGTGCAGGTGTGCTCCACCACCCTGTCCAGGCATCGAGAGGAGGAAGGATGGCAGGTGGTGGAGAAAAAGAAAAGAAACCGCAAGCCAAGACAATCACCTCCGATGACACAACCCGACAAGGATCAAGGCACAAAGGGAAGGAAGGAAGAAGAAGGGGAGAGATCTATGCCAAGGAAATGGCAAAGATCAAGACAAAGAACAACAACCACTCCAAGGGAAAAGGAAGTAAGAAGGAAACGACAACCTCATCGCGACAACCACCTCAAGGGTCAACATCTACCACACAACACCCTCCCGCGACACCAACCGGCATCCACAACAAGAAAAGCAACACCCACAACCCACAAGAAAGCAACATCCAAAGAAAGCACATCACTGCGCGACACCGACCGGCTCCACCACAAGAAGAGCACCCAAGAAGCCTGACAGCCATGCAACAGCCCGACAACAAGCGACAGAAACCCGGCAGCCACCCCACGAGCATCATCCGCCACAAGAACCGCATCTCCACCCCAACTCCCCACCATCAACAGCTCCCACCAGAACGCTCCTCTAACCCGCTGCAGCCACCCCACGAGCATCATCCGCCACAAGAACCGCCATCTCCACCCCAGCATCTCCACCATCGACATCTCCCACCAGAACGGACATGTAACCCGCAGCAGCCACCCCACGAGCGGCATCATCCACAAGAACCGTCATCCCCACCCAACATCTCCTCCAACGACATCTCCCACCAGAACGGACATCCGAACCCCGACCCCGACTGCAGCCGCCGCCACTAGAACCGACACCATCATCCAAGCTGCATCCTCCCCAACGACCACTCCCACCAGAACCTTCATCTTCACGCAACAACTACCTCGACAGCAGCTACCCCACAAACCCGCATCATCATCAGAGCGACATCTACTCCAACGTCAACATCCACCAGAACCTTCATCTTCTCCACAGCATCCACCATCGCCGCTGCCGCCACGAGAACCGACTCCATCATCTAAGCCACATCCACACCAACCACAACTCCCACGAGAACCTTCATCCACATCACGACATCCGTCATCGCAGCCGCCGCCACGAGAACTGTCTTCATCTTTGCAGCGACATCCACCCCAACATTATCGTCCACCAGAACCTTCATCTTCTTCGCGACACCCACCTTCGCGGCTGCCACCACGAGAACCGTCTCCGTCATCTCAGCGACACCCACACCAACTTCATCGCCCACAGGAACCGTTATCTCCTCCGCAACATCCACAATCGCTACAACCGCCACGAGAACCGATTTCGTCATCTCAACAGCATCCACATCAACCACAACTCCCACCAGGACCGTCATCTGCATCACCACAACAGCTGCCTCTGGAACCGTCATCAAAGCGACATCCTCATCAACGATATCACCCACGGGAACCGTCATCTACTTCGCGACATCCACTGCCACTACAGCCGCCACTCGAACCGCCATCATCATCACAAGGAAACACCCCGCTACCTCTCCCACAAGAACCTTCATCTTCGTCTCAGCATCCACCTCAACAACAACCTCCACTGGAACCGACTTCTACATCGCCGCATCCCACCAACAACACCAACCACCAAGCGATTCCCAGCATC
>CAAHFI010397426.1:0-14051 GCA_900893395.1 Euglena gracilis
CGCACGCCGCGCGGGCAAAATTGCGCCTATCCCGCCGCCCTTCGCAACAGTCAGGTAAAGGATCGCCGACCTCTAGCGGAGAGCGCTCGTTTTTGGAGCGCCGCGCAGCCGATTTCGGCCGAAATGGCCGAAAAATGACGTTTTTTGGTCTGTTCATTATTGGCGCCTGCGGACTTGCGCACGCGCCCGCCGAAAGTTGCGTATCGCCGAGCCTTCTCTAGCGCGGGCAGCGGGAGAGCGCTCGTTTTTGGAGCGCCGGCGCAGCCGATTTCGGCGAAAATGCGAAAATGACGTTTTTTGGGGTTCCTTCTTAACGTGCTATTTGCGCCTCCCGGGCGTAAACTGCTGGTTTTTTTACGCACGCCCGCGCCGGCAAAATTGCGCATCCGTCCGCCCGCCCTTCGCAACAGTCAGGTAAGGATCGCCGACCTCTAGCCGGGGCAAGCGCTCGTTTTTGGAGCGCCGGCGCAGCCGATTTCGGCCGAAAATGGCCGAAAAATGACGTTTTTTGGGGCGTCCGTTAATTACGTTCGCCTCGGGCTGCTCGCTGGTAATATTCGCCGCCCGCCGGGGCACATGCGCCTCGCCTTTGAACGCCGGTAAAGCGCCGAGGGGGGCAGAGCGCTTTTTTGGAGGCGGGCGCAGATTTCGGCCGAAATGGCCGAAAAATGACGTTGGGGGCTCCGTTAATTACGTGCTATTTGCGCCTCCCGGGCGGTAACTGCTGCGTTTTACGCACGCCCGCCGCGGGCAAAATTGCGCCTACCGCCCGCCGCCCTTCGCAACAGTAGGTAAAGGATCGCCGACCTCTAGCCGGGCGAGCGCTCGTTTTTGGAGCGCCGGCGCAGCCGATTTCGGCCGAAAATGGCCGAAAATGACGTTTTTTGGCGTTCGTCGTTAATTACGTGCTATTTTGCGCTCCCGGGCGGTAAGCTGCGTTTTACGCACGCCCGCCGCGGCAAAATTGCGCCTATCCGCCCCCCTTCGCAACAGTCAGGTAAAGGATCGCCGACCTCTAGCCGGGGCAGAGCGCTCGTTTTTGGAGCGCCGGCGCAGCCGATTTCGGCCGAAAATGGCCGAAAATGACGTTTTTTTGGGCGTCCGTTAATTACGTGCTATTTTGCGCCTCCCGGGCGGTAACTGCTGCGTTTTACGCACGCCCGCCGCGGGCAAAATTGCGCCTATCCGCCGCCGCCCTTCGCAACAGTTAGGTAAAGGATCGCCGACCTCTAGCCGGGGCAGAGCGCTCGTTTTTGGAGCGCCGGCGCAGCCGATTTCGGCCGAAAATGGCCGAAAAATGACGTTTTTTGGGGCGTCCGTTAATTACGTGCTATTTTGCGCCTCCCGGGCGGTAACTGCTGCGTTTTACGCACGCCGCCGCGGGCAAAATTGCGCCTATCCCCGCCGCCCTTGCAACAGTCAGGTAAAGGATCGCCGACCTCTAGCCGGGGCAGAGCGCTCGTTTTTGGAGCGCCGGCGCAGCCGATTTCGGCCGAAAATGGCCGAAAAATGACGTTTTTTGGGCGTCCGTTAATTACGTGCTATTTTGCGCCTCCCGGGGGTAACTGCTGCGTTTTACGCACGCCCGCCGCGGGCAAAATTGCGCCCGCCCCCCTTCGCAACAGTCAGGTAAAGGATCGCCGACCTCTAGCCGGGGCAGAGCGCTCGTTTTTGGAGCGCCGGCGCAGCCGATTTCGGCCGAAAATGGCCGAAAAGACGTTTTTTGGGGCGTCCGTTAATTACGTGCTATTTTGCGCCTCCCGGGCGGTAACTGCTGCGTTTTACGCACGCCCGCCGCGGGCAAAATTGCGCCTATCCGCCCGCCGCCCTTCGCAACAGTCAGGTAAAGGATCGCCGACCTCTAGCCGGGGCAGAGCGCTCGTTTTTGGAGCGCCGGCGCAGCCGATTTCGGCCGAAAATGGCCGAAAAATGACGTTTTTTGGGGCGTCCGTTAATTACGTGCTATTTTGCGCCTCCCGGGGGTAACTGCTGCGTTTTACGCACGCCCGCCGCGGCAAAATTGCGCCTATCCGCCCGCCGCCCTTCGCAACAGTCAGGTAAAGGATCGCCGACCTCTAGCCGGGGCAGAGCGCTCGTTTTTGGAGCGCCGGCGCAGCCGATTTCGGCCGAAAATGGCCGAAAAATGACGTTTTTGGGGCGTCCGTTAATTACGTGCTATTTTGCGCCTCCCGGGCGGTAACTGCTGCGTTTTACGCACGCCCGCCGCGGGCAAAATTGCGCCTATCCGCCGCCCTTCGCAACAGTCAGGTAAAGGATCGCCGACCTCTAGCCGGGGCAGAGCGCTCGTTTTTGGAGCGCCGGCGCAGCCGATTTCGGCCGAAAATGGCCGAAAAATGACGTTTTTTGGGCGTCCGTTAATTACGTGCTATTTTGCGCCTCCCGGGCGGTAACTGCTGCGTTTTACGCACGCCCGCCGCGGGCAAAATTGCGCCTATCCGCCGCCGCCCTTCGCAACAGTCAGGTAAAGGATCGCCGACCTCTAGCCGGGGCAGAGCGCTCGTTTTTGGAGCGCCGGCGCAGCCGATTTCGGCCGAAAATGGCCGAAAAATGACGTTTTTTGGGGCGTCCGTTAATTACGTGCTACGTGCTATTTGCGCCTCCCGGGCGGTAAGCTGCGTTTTACGCACGCCGCCCGGGCAAAATTGCGCCTATCCGCCCGCCGCCCTTCGCAACAGTCAGGTAAAGGATCGCCGACCTCTAGCCGGGCAGAGCGCTCGTTTTTGGAGCGCCGGCGCAGCCGATTTCGGCCGAAAATGGCCGAAAATGACGTTTTTGGGGCGTCCGTTAATTACGTGCTATTTTGCGCCTCCCGGGCGGTAACTGCTGCGTTTTACGCACGCCCGCCGCGGGCAAAATTGCGCCTATCCGCCCGCCGCCCTTCGCAACAGTCAGGTAAAGGATCGCCGACCTCTAGCCGGGGCAGAGCGCTCGTTTTTGGAGCGCCGGCGCAGCCGATTTCGGCCGAAAATGGCCGAAAAATGACGTTTTGGGGCGTCCGTTAATTACGTGCTATTTTGCGCCTCCCGGGCGGTAACTGCTGCGTTTTACGCACGCCCGCCGCGGGCAAAATTGCGCCTATCCGCCCGCCGCCCTTCGCAACAGTCAGGTAAAGGATCGCCGACCTCTAGCCGGGGCAGAGCGCTCGTTTTTGGAGCGCCGGCGCAGCCGATTTCGGCCGAAAATGGCCGAAAAATGACGTTTTTGGGGCGTCCGTTAATTACGTGCTATTTTGCGCCTCCCGGGCGGTAACTGCTGCGTTTTACGCACGCCCGCCGCGGGCAAAATTGCGCCTATCCGCCCGCCGCCCTTCGCAACAGTCAGGTAAAGGATCGCCGACCTCTAGCCGGGGCAGAGCGCTCGTTTTTGGAGCGCCGGCGCAGCCGATTTCGGCCGAAAATGGCCGAAAAATGACGTTTTTGGGGCGTCCGTTAATTACGTGCTATTTTGCGCCTCCCGGGCGGTAACTGCTGCGTTTTACGCACGCCCGCCGCGGGCAAAATTGCGCCTATCCGCCCGCCGCCCTTCGCAACAGTCAGGTAAAGGATCGCCGACCTCTAGCCGGGGCAGAGCGCTCGTTTTTGGAGCGCCGGCGCAGCCGATTTCGGCCGAAAATGGCCGAAAAATGACGTTTTTGGGGCGTCCGTTAATTACGTGCTATTTTGCGCCTCCCGGGCGGTAACTGCTGCGTTTTACGCACGCCCGCCGCGGGCAAAATTGCGCCCGCCCGCCGCCCTTCGCAACAGTCAGGTAAAGGATCGCCGACCTCTAGCCGGGGCAGAGCGCTCGTTTTTGGAGCGCCGGCGCAGCCGATTTCGGCCGAAAATGGCCGAAAAATGACGTTTTTGGGGCGTCCGTTATTACGTGCTATTTTGCGCCTCCCGGGCGGTAACGGCTGCGTTTTACGCACGCCCGCCGCGGGCAAAATTGCGCCTATCCGCCCGCCGCCCTTCGCAACAGTCAGGTAAAGGATCGCCGACCTCTAGCCGGGGCAGAGCGCTCGTTTTTGGAGCGCCGGCGCAGCCGATTTCGGCCGAAAATGGCCGAAAAATGACGTTTTTGGGGCGTCCGTTAATTACGTGCTATTTTGCGCCTCCCGGGCGGTAACTGCTGCGTTTTACGCACGCCCGCCGCGGGCAAAATTGCGCCTACCGCCCGCCGCCCTTCGCAACAGTCAGGTAAAGGATCGCCGACCTCTAGCCGGGGCAGAGCGCTCGTTTTTGGAGCGCCGGCGCAGCCGATTTCGGCCGAAAATGGCCGAAAAATGACGTTTTGGGCGTCCGTTAATTACGTGCTATTTTGCGCCTCCCGGGCGGTAACTGCTGCGTTTTACGCACGCCCGCCGCGGGCAAAATTGCGCCTATCCGCCCGCCGCCCTTCGCAACAGTCAGGTAAAGGATCGCCGACCTCTAGCCGGGGCAGAGCGCTCGTTTTTGGAGCGCCGGCGCAGCCGATTTCGGCCGAAAATGGCCGAAAAATGACGTTTTTGGGCGTCCGTTAATTACGTGCTATTTTGCGCCTCCCGGGCGGTAACGCTGCGTTTTACGCACGCCCGCCGCGGGCAAAATTGCGCCTATCCGCCCGCCGCCCTTCGCAACAGTCAGGTAAAGGATCGCCGACCTCTAGCCGGGGCAGAGCGCTCGTTTTTGGAGCGCCGGCGCAGCCGATTTCGGCCGAAAATGGCCGAAAAATGACGTTTTTGGGCGTCCGTTAATTACGTGCTATTTTGCGCCTCCCGGGCGGTAACTGCTGCGTTTTACGCACGCCCGCCGCGGGCAAAATTGCGCCTATCCGCCCGCCGCCCTTCGCAACAGTTAGGTAAAGGATCGCCGACCTCTAGCCGGGGCAGAGCGCTCGTTTTTGGAGCGCCGGCGCAGCCGATTTCGGCCGAAATGGCCGAAAAATGACGTTTTTGGGGCGTCCGTTAATTACGTGCTATTTTGCGCCTCCCGGGCGGTAACTGCTGCGTTTTACGCACGCCCGCCGCGGGCAAAATTGCGCCTATCCGCCCGCCGCCCTTCGCAACAGTCAGGTAAAGGATCGCCGACCTCTAGCCGGGGCAGAGCGCTCGTTTTTGGAGCGCCGGCGCAGCCGATTTCGGCCGAAAACGGCCGAAAAATGACGTTTTTGGGGGCGTCCGTTAATTACGTGCTATTTTGCGCCTCCCGGGCGGTAACTGCTGCGTTTTACGCACGCCCGCCGCGGCAAAATTGCGCCTATCCGCCCGCCGCCCTTCGCAACAGTCAGGTAAAGGATCGCCGACCTCTAGCCGGGGCAGAGCGCTCGTTTTTGGAGCGCCGGCGCAGCCGATTTCGGCCGAAAATGGCCGAAAAATGACGTTTTTGGGGGCGTCCGTTAATTACGTGCTATTTTGCGCCTCCCGGGCGGTAACTGCTGCGTTTTACGCACGCCCGCCGCGGGCAAAATTGCGCCTATCCGCCCGCCGCCCTTCGCAACAGTCAGGTAAAGGATCGCCGACCTCTAGCCGGGGCAGAGCGCTCGTTTTTGGAGCGCCGGCGCAGCCGATTTCGGCCGAAAATGGCCGAAAAATGACGTTTTTGGGGCGTCCGTTAATTACGTGCTATTTTGCGCCTCCCGGGCGGTAACTGCTGCGTTTTACGCACGCCCGCCGCGGGCAAAATTGCGCCTATCCGCCCGCCGCCCTTCGCAACAGTCAGGTAAAGGATCGCCGACCTCTAGCCGGGGCAGAGCGCTCGTTTTTGGAGCGCCGGCGCAGCCGATTTCGGCCGAAAATGGCCGAAAAATGACGTTTTTGGGCGTCCGTTAATTACGTGCTATTTTGCGCCTCCCGGGCGGTAACTGCTGCGTTTTACGCACGCCCGCCGCGGGCAAAATTGCGCCTATCCGCCCGCCGCCCTTCGCAACAGTCAGGTAAAGGATCGCCGACCTCTAGCCGGGGCAGAGCGCTCGTTTTTGGAGCGCCGGCGCAGCCGATTTCGGCCGAAAATGGCCGAAAAATGACGTTTTTGGGGTCCGTTAATTACGTGCTATTTTGCGCCTCCCGGGCGGTAACTGCTGCGTTTTACGCACGCCCGCCGCGGGCAAAATTGCGCCTATCCGCCCGCCGCCCTTCGCAACAGTTAGGTAAAGGATCGCCGACCTCTAGCCGGGGCAGAGCGCTCGTTTTTGGAGCGCCGGCGCAGCCGATTTCGGCCGAAAATGGCCGAAAAATGACGTTTTTGGGGCGTCCGTTAATTACGTGCTATTTTGCGCCTCCCGGGCGGTAACTGCTGCGTTTTACGCACGCCCGCCGCGGGCAAAATTGCGCCTATCCGCCCGCCGCCCTTCGCAACAGTCAGGTAAAGGATCGCCGACCTCTAGCCGGGGCAGAGCGCTCGTTTTTGGAGCGCCGGCGCAGCCGATTTCGGCCGAAAATGGCCGAAAAATGACGTTTTTGGGGGCGTCCGTTAATTACGTGCTATTTTGCGCCTCCCGGGCGGTAACTGCTGCGTTTTACGCACGCCCGCCGCGGGCAAAATTGCGCCTATCCGCCCGCCGCCCTTCGCAACAGTTAGGTAAAGGATCGCCGACCTCTAGCCGGGGCAGAGCGCTCGTTTTTGGAGCGCCGGCGCAGCCGATTTCGGCCGAAAATGGCCGAAAATGACGTTTTTGGGGCGTCCGTTAATTACGTGCTATTTTGCGCCTCCCGGGCGGTAACTGCTGCGTTTTACGCACGCCCGCCGCGGGCAAAATTGCGCCTATCCGCCCGCCGCCCTTCGCAACAGTTAGGTAAAGGATCGCCGACCTCTAGCCGGGGCAGAGCGCTCGTTTTTGGAGCGCCGGCGCAGCCGATTTCGGCCGAAAATGGCCGAAAAATGACGTTTTTGGGGCGTCCGTTAATTACGTGCTATTTTGCGCCTCCCGGGCGGTAACTGCTGCGTTTTACGCACGCCCGCCGCGGGCAAAATTGCGCCTATCCGCCCGCCGCCCTTCGCAACAGTTAGGTAAAGGATCGCCGACCTCTAGCCGGGGCAGAGCGCTCGTTTTTGGAGCGCCGGCGCAGCCGATTTCGGCCGAAAATGGCCGAAAAATGACGTTTTTGGGGCGTCCGTTAATTACGTGCTATTTTGCGCCTCCCGGGCGGTAACTGCTGCGTTTTACGCACGCCCGCCGCGGGCAAAATTGCGCCTATCCGCCCGCCGCCCTTCGCAACAGTAGGTAAAGGATCGCCGACCTCTAGCCGGGGCAGAGCGCTCGTTTTTGGAGCGCCGGCGCAGCCGATTTCGGCCGAAAATGGCCGAAAAATGACGTTTTGGGCGTCCGTTAATTACGTGCTATTTTGCGCCTCCCGGGCGGTAACTGCTGCGTTTTACGCACGCCCGCCGCGGGCAAAATTGCGCCTATCCGCCCGCCGCCCTTCGCAACAGTAGGTAAAGGATCGCCGACCTCTAGCCGGGGCAGAGCGCTCGTTTTTGGAGCGCCGGCGCAGCCGATTTCGGCCGAAAATGGCCGAAAAATGACGTTTTTGGGGCGTCCGTTAATTACGTGCTATTTTGCGCCTCCCGGGCGGTAACTGCTGCGTTTTACGCACGCCCGCCGCGGGCAAAATTGCGCCTATCCGCCCGCCGCCCTTCGCAACAGTTAGGTAAAGGATCGCCGACCTCTAGCCGGGGCAGAGCGCTCGTTTTTGGAGCGCCGGCGCAGCCGATTTCGGCCGAAAATGGCCGAAAAATGACGTTTTTGGGCGTCCGTTAATTACGTGCTATTTTGCGCCTCCCGGGCGGTAACTGCTGCGTTTTACGCACGCCCGCCGCGGGCAAAATTGCGCCTATCCGCCCCCGCCCTTCGCAACAGTTAGGTAAAGGATCGCCGACCTCTAGCCGGGGCAGAGCGCTCGTTTTTGGAGCGCCGGCGCAGCCGATTTCGGCCGAAAATGGCCGAAAATGACGTTTTTGGGGCGTCCGTTAATTACGTGCTATTTTGCGCCTCCCGGGCGGTAACTGCTGCGTTTTACGCACGCCCGCCGCGGGCAAAATTGCGCCTATCCGCCCGCCGCCCTTCGCAACAGTCAGGTAAAGGATCGCCGACCTCTAGCCGGGGCAGAGCGCTCGTTTTTGGAGCGCCGGCGCAGCCGATTTCGGCCGAAAATGGCCGAAAAATGACGTTTTTGGGGCGTCCGTTAATTACGTGCTATTTTGCGCCTCCCGGGCGGTAACTGCTGCGTTTTACGCACGCCCGCCGCGGGCAAAATTGCGCCTATCCGCCCGCCGCCCTTCGCAACAGTCATAAAGGATCGCCGACCTCTAGCCGGGGCAGAGCGCTCGTTTTTGGAGCGCCGGCGCAGCCGATTTCGGCCGAAAATGGCCGAAAAATGACGTTTTTGGGCGTCCGTTAATTACGTGCTATTTTGCGCCTCCCGGGCGGTAACTGCTGCGTTTTACGCACGCCCGCCGCGGGCAAAATTGCGCCTATCCGCCCGCCGCCCTTCGCAACAGTCAGGTAAAGGATCGCCGACCTCTAGCCGGGGCAGAGCGCTCGTTTTTGGAGCGCCGGCGCAGCCGATTTCGGCCGAAAATGGCCGAAAAATGACGTTTTGGGCGTCCGTTAATTACGTGCTATTTTGCGCCTCCCGGGCGGTAACTGCTGCGTTTTACGCACGCCCGCCGCGGGCAAAATTGCGCCTTCCCCCTTCGCAACGTCAGGTACCGCCGACGCAGCCGAGGCGCAATAGCACGTAATTACGGACGCCAAAACGTCATTTTCGGCCATTTTCGGCCGAAATCGGCTGCGCCGGCGCTCCAAAAACGAGCGCTCTGCCCCGGCTAGAGGTCGGCGATCCTTTACCTGACTGTTGCGAAGGGCGGCGGGCGGATAGGCGCAATTTTGCCCGGCGGGCGTGCGTAAAACGCAGCAGTTACCGCCCGGGAGGCGCAAAATAGCACGTAATTAACGGACGCCCCAAAAACGTCATTTTTCGGCCATTTTCGGCCGAAATCGGCTGCGCCGGCGCTCCAAAAACGAGCGCTCTGCCCCGGCTAGAGGTCGGCGATCCTTTACCTAATGTTGCGAAGGGCGGCGGGCGGATAGGCGCAATTTTGCCCGCGGCGGGCGTGCGTAAAACGCAGCAGTTACCGCCCGGGAGGCGCAAAATAGCACGTAAGTAACGGACGCCCCAAAAACGTCATTTTTCGGCCATTTTCGGCCGAAATCGGCTGCGCCGGCGCTCCAAAAACGAGCGCTCTGCCCCGGCTAGAGGTCGGCGATCCTTTACCTGACTGTTGCGAAGGGCGGCGGGCGGATAGGCGCAATTTTGCCCGCGGCGGGCGTGCGTAAAACGCAGCAGTTACCGCCCGGGAGGCGCAAAATAGCACGTAATAACGGACGCCCCAAAAACGTCATTTTTCGGCCATTTTCGGCCGAAATCGGCTGCGCCGGCGCTCCAAAAACGAGCGCTCTGCCCGGCTAGAGGTCGGCGATCCTTTACCTGACTGTTGCGAAGGGCGGCGGCGGATAGCGCAATTTTGCCCGCGGCGGGCGTGCGTAAAACGCAGCAGTTACCGCCCGGGAGGCGCAAAATAGCACGTAATTAACGGACGCCCCAAAAACGTCATTTTTCGGCCATTTTCGGCCGAAATCGGCTGCGCCGGCGCTCCAAAAACGAGCGCTCTGCCCCGGCTAGAGGTCGGCGATCCTTTACCTGACTGTTGCGAAGGGCGGCGGGCGGATAGGCGCAATTTTGCCCGCGGCGGGCGTGCGTAAAACGCAGCAGTTACCGCCCGGGAGGCGCAAAATAGCACGTAATTAACGGACGCCCCAAAAACGTCATTTTTCGGCCATTTTCGGCCGAAATCGGCTGCGCCGGCGCTCCAAAAACGAGCGCTCTGCCCCGGCTAGAGGTCGGCGATCCTTTACCTAACTGTTGCGAAGGGCGGCGGGCGGATAGGCGCAATTTTGCCCGCGGCGGGCGTGCGTAAAACGCAGCAGTTACCGCCCGGGAGGCGCAAAATAGCACGTAATAACGGACGCCCAAAAACGTCATTTTTCGGCCATTTTCGGCCGAAATCGGCTGCGCCGGCGCTCCAAAAACGAGCGCTCTGCCCCGGCTAGAGGTCGGCGATCCTTTACCTGACTGTTGCGAAGGGCGGCGGGCGGATAGGCGCAATTTTGCCCGCGGCGGGCGTGCGTAAAACGCAGCAGTTACCGCCCGGGAGGCGCAAAATAGCACGTAATTAACGGACGCCCCAAAAACGTCATTTTTCGGCCATTTTCGGCCGAAATCGGCTGCGCGGCGCTCCAAAAACGAGCGCTCTGCCCCGGCTAGAGGTCGGCGATCCTTTACCTACTGTTGCGAAGGGCGGCGGGCGGATAGGCGCAATTTTGCCCGCGGCGGGCGTGCGTAAAACGCAGCAGTTACCGCCCGGGAGGCGCAAAATAGCACGTAAAACGGACGCCCCAAAACGTCATTTTTCGGCCATTTTCGGCCGAAATCGGCTGCGCCGGCGCTCCAAAAACGAGCGCTCTGCCCCGGCTAGAGGTCGGCGATCCTTTACCTGACTGTTGCGAAGGGCGGCGGGCGGATAGGCGCAATTTTGCCCGCGGCGGGCGTGCGTAAAACGCAGCAGTTACCGCCGGGAGGCGCAAAATAGCACGTAATTAACGGACGCCCCAAAAACGTCATTTTTCGGCCATTTTCGGCCGAAATCGGCTGCGCCGGCGCTCCAAAAACGAGCGCTCTGCCCCGGCTAGAGGTCGGCGATCCTTTACCTGAATGTTGCGAAGGGCGGCGGGCGGATAGGCGCAATTTTGCCGCGGCGGGCGTGCGTAAAACGCAGCAGTTACCGCCCGGGAGGCGCAAAATAGCACGTAAGTAACGGACGCCCCAAAAAACGTCATTTTTCGGCCATTTTCGGCCGAAATCGGCTGCGCGGCGCTCCAAAAACGAGCGCTCTGCCCCGGCTAGAGGTCGGCGATCCTTTACCTGACTGTTGCGAAGGGCGGCGGGCGGATAGGCGCAATTTTGCCCGCGGCGGGCGTGCGTAAAACGCAGCAGTTACCGCCCGGGAGGCGCAAAATAGCACGTAATAACGGACGCCCCAAAAACGTCATTTTTCGGCCATTTTCGGCCGAAATCGGCTGCGCCGGCGCTCCAAAAACGAGCGCTCTGCCCCGGCTAGAGGTCGGCGATCCTTTACCTGACTGTTGCGAAGGGCGGCGGGCGGATAGGCGCAATTTTGCCCGCGGCGGGCGTGCGTAAAACGCAGCAGTTACCGCCCGGGAGGCGCAAAATAGCACGTAATAACGGACGCCCCAAAAACGTCATTTTTCGGCCATTTTCGGCCGAAATCGGCTGCGCCGGCGCTCCAAAAACGAGCGCTCTGCCCCGGCTAGAGGTCGGCGATCCTTTACCTACTGTTGCGAAGGGCGGCGGGCGGATAGGCGCAATTTTGCCCGCGGCGGGCGTGCGTAAAACGCAGCAGTTACCGCCCGGGAGGCGCAAAATAGCACGTAATTAACGGACGCCCCAAAAACGTCATTTTTCGGCCATTTTCGGCCGAAATCGGCTGCGCCGGCGCTCCAAAAACGAGCGCTCTGCCCCGGCTAGAGGTCGGCGATCCTTTACCTCTGTTGCGAAGGGCGGCGGGCGGATAGGCGCAATTTTGCCCGCGGCGGGCGTGCGTAAAACGCAGCAGTTACCGCCCGGGAGGCGCAAAATAGCACGTAATAACGGACGCCCCAAAAAGTCATTTTTCGGCCATTTTCGGCCGAAATCGGCTGCGCCGGCGCTCCAAAAACGAGCGCTCTGCCCCGGCTAGAGGTCGGCGATCCTTTACCTGACTGTTGCGAAGGGCGGCGGGCGGATAGGCGCAATTTTGCCGCGCGGGCGTGCGTAAAACGCAGCAGTTACCGCCCGGAGGCGCAAAATAGCACGTAATTAACGGACGCCCAAAAACGTCATTTTTCGGCCGTTTTCGGCCGAAATCGGCTGCGCCGGCGCTCCAAAAACGAGCGCTCTGCCCCGGCTAGAGGTCGGCGATCCTTTACCTGACTGTTGCGAAGGGCGGCGGGCGGATAGGCGCAATTTTGCCCGGCGCGGGCGTGCGTAAAACGCAGCAGTTACCGCCCGGGAGGCGCAAAATAGCACGTAATTAACGGACGCCCAAAAACGTCATTTTTCGGCCATTTCGGCCGAAATCGGCTGCGCCGGCGCTCCAAAAACGAGCGCTCTGCCCCGGCTAGAGGTCGGCGATCCTTTACCTGACTGTTGCGAAGGGCGGCGGGGGATAGGCGCAATTTTGCCGCGCGGGCGTGCGTAAAACGCAGCAGTTACCGCCCGGGAGGGCCACTAAAACGTCATTTTTCGCCATTTTCGGCCGAAATCGGCTGCGCCGGCGCTCCAAAAAACGAGCGCTCTGCCCCGGCTAGAGGTCGGCGATCCTTTACCTGACTGTTGCGAAGGGCGGCGGGCGGATGCGCAATTTTTGCCGGCGGGCGTGCGTAAAACGCAGCAGTTACCGCCCGGGAGGCGCAAATAGCACGTAATTAAGACGGCCCGAAAACGTCATTTTTTCGGCCATTTTCGGCCGAATCGGCTGCGCCGGCGCTCCAAAAACGAGCGCTCTGCCCCGGCTAGAGGTCGGCGATCCTTTACCTGACTGTTGCGAAGGGCGGCGGGCGGATAGGCGCAATTTTGCCGCGCGGGCGTGCGTAAAACGCAGCAGTTACCGCCCGGGAGGCGCAAAATAGCACGTAATTAACGGACGCCCAAAAACGTCATTTTCGGCCATTTTCGGCGAAATCGGCTGCGCCGGCGCTCCAAAAACGAGCGCTCTGCCCCGGCTAGAGGTCGGCGATCCTTTACCTGACTGTTTCGAAGGCGGGGCGGATAGGCGCAATTTTGCCCGCGGGGCGTGCGTAAAACGCAGCAGTTACCGCCCGGAGGCGCAATAGCACGTAATAACGGACGGCCCAAAAACGTCATTTTTCGGCCATTTTCGGCCGAAATCGGCTGCGCCGGCGCTCCAAAAACGAGCGCTCTGCCCCGGCTAGAGGTCGGATCCTTTACCTGACTGTTGCGAAGGGCGCGGGCGGATAGGCGCAATTTTGCGGCGGGCGTGCGTAAAACGCGCAGTTACCGCCCGGGAGGGCGCAAAATAGCACGTAATAACGGACGCCCCCAAAAACGTCATTTTTCGGCCATTTTCGGCCGAAATCGCTGCGCCGGCGCTCCAAAAACGAGCGCTCTGCGCCGGCTAGAGAGGTCGGCGATCCTTACCTAATTGTTGCGAAGGGCGGCGGGCGGATAGGCGCATTTTTGCCGCGGCGGGCGTGCGTAAAACGCAAGCAGTTACCGCCCGGGAGGCGCAAAATAGCACGTAAGTACGGACGCCCCAAAAACGTCATTTTTCGGCCATTTTCGGCCGAAAATCGGCTGCGCCGGCGCTCCAAAAACGAGCGCTCTGCCCCGGCTAGAGGTCGGCGATCCTTTACCTGATTGTTTGCGAAGGGCGGCGGGCGGATAGGCGCATTTTGCCCGCGGCGGGCGTGCGTAAAACGCAGCAGTTACCGCGCAAAATAGCACGTAATAACGGACGCCCAAAAAACGTCATTTTTCGGCCATTTCGGCCGAAATCGGCTGCGCCGGCGCCCAAAAACGAGCGCTCTGCCCCGGCTAGAGGTCGGCGATCCTTTACCTGACTGTTGCGAAGGGCGGGGGCGGATAGGCGCAATTTTTGCCGCGGCGGGCGTGCGTAAAACGCAGCAGTTACCGCCCGGGAGGCGCAAAATAGCAGTAATTAACGGACGCCCAAAACGCATTTTTCGGCTTTTCGGCCGAAATCGGCTGCGCCGGCGCTCCAAAAACGAGCGCTCTGCCCCGGCTAGAGGTCGGCGATCCTTACCTGACTGTTGCGAAGGGCGGCGGCGGATAGGCGCAATTTTGCCGGCGGCGGCGTGCGTAAAAACGCAGCAGTTACCGCCCGGGAGGCGCAAATAGCACGTAATTACGGACGCCCTAAAAAACGTCATTTTTCGGCCATTTTCGGCCGAAATCGGCTGCGCCGGCGCTCCAAAAA
>CAAHFI010397893.1:0-12638 GCA_900893395.1 Euglena gracilis
CCCCCGGGCCCCCCCCAGGGGGTGGGTGGGTGGGGGGACCCCCCCTCCCCCCCCGGTCTTAAAAAAAACCCCTGATGCATACAACACATTTGATCCATATATGCATCCATCCATCAATCCATACATGCATGCATGCATGCATGCATGCATGCATAAAAACATACATACAACATACATACATACATACATACATACAAACATACATGCATGCATGCAAAACATCGACAAGTTAATTGCATCCTTATCCATCAATGACCCGTGCATGAATAGGCTTGCGGCATGATAGCAAGGCAAATGGGGTGGGTCAAATAATTTTATGTTGTCGGTCGAAGTCCCCTTGTGGATTAAATGCTTAACCCAGGGAGCAGGTTTCAGTAGTTTCATGTTTTTCATGTTGCCATCTTCTCAACTACTGCTGTCACCACATCATTACGTTGCAAAACATTTAAATTGTTTAGGAGGCCGCATTCAATTGTTGCCTTTTTTTAATGTCAGCTGTTTGTTGTGTCACACACACACAACACACACACACACACACACAACACACACAACACCTTGTGTGGCGTCCTGGTTGCGGCCAAGGTTTGTGGTGGAGGAGAAAGCAGGGGAATGAGGTTTTCAGCTGTTTCTGGTTTTGTTCAAGTGAGTGACGACAAATTCCTGATTTCCCCTTTTTTTGTTTTGGCTTTAAGCCTTCGGTCAATATGGCCCTGGCATGTGAAATCACAAAACTGAGGGGGTTGAGGGAATCACAAATCTCTGACAGTGATCCCCCAATGGTGGAGTGGGCTCTCTACGAGAGCAGGAAAGCAGTTTGGCAGAAGAGTAGTTTAGCAGCTCTTCTGCCAAACAGAAGTGCTTGCAGAAACGCTGCCAAACTGCTCTCCTGCCAAACAACGGTGCATCCCCTTACAAGGGCACCCCTCTTGAAGAATGAACCATCATTATGGATGGGGTGTTACCTCAATGGCCCATTCATGGCTGCATAGTCTCTAAATTAGGGACCAAGGCTTTCTTATGGACCTGGGGATTGATTCCTCCCTTCGGTCGTCTCCAGACCATAAAACTGAACAATTGTGGAGATATAAGTGCATCAATTATTAAAGTGTTTCAGGTGGTTTTTGAGGTTTCACCACCAAATTTTGGTTGAAAAATGCCGATCCAGATGAATTTGGGCTTTTTGCCTGTTTTTGGGGCACCCGATCATCCTGCAAAAAAAATAACATCCCAAAATAAGACCCTGGGCCGATCGAGCAAAAATCCAAAAATATGACACCCCCCCCATAAATAAGACCCCTCCGACAAGCACCGGTGAATTTTCCCCCTAAAAATTTACCAAAACCCCAATTTCCTACACAAAATGATGAAATTTCAACCCCCCATAAATAAGACCCCTCCGACAAGCACCGGTGAATTTTTCCCCTAAAAATTTACCAAACCCCAATTTCCTACCTCCCCCCCCCTTGTCGTTGACACGGCGTGTCGTTGACACACCCCCCGTGTCAACGACACTTTTCTGGAACACTTCCTATTGAATCACAGTGACATTGGCATGGCGTGTCGTTGACACACCCCCGTGTCAACGGCATTTCTCCTGGAACATTGGCGTGTCAACGACAAGGGGGGGGGGAGGTACACAAAATGATTCATTTTTAAGTGCAAAAAAACCATGGTAAATGTCAACTTACACCAATTTATACATGGCGTGAAGCGCCAAAGGAAGTTTTAGTGGTCTTGGAACCTGGGAATATATATATATATATATATATATTATATATATATATATATGTGTGTGTGTGTGTGTGTGTGTGTATAATATATATATATATATATATAATATATATATATATATATATATATATATTGGCAGCCATCTCTAAATGGACCCCCCGAGGGGGGGTCCATTTAGAGTGCCCAGGGGTAGTAAATTTTTTGCGTTAATGATGGAATAGGGTTAGAGGGTTAGGATTAGGCCTGACTTGTACACCCAACACCGTCTATAAGTTAGGCCTTAACCCTAAGTCGCGCACCTAACCTATTCCATCATTAACGGAAAAAAACCAGTTTGACCCCCTGGACACGACCCCCCTCAGGGGGGTCCATTTAGAGTATGGCTGCCACATTTTCTGCATGTATATATATCTCTCTCTCTCTCCATTATACATATATTATAATATATATATGTAATATATATATATAGATATATATATATATATATTATATATATATCTCTCTCTCTCTCTCTCCATTATACATATATTACATAATATTATATATATATATATGTTTTTTTTTCGGGCTCAGGTCAGTGAAGAAAAAAAATCCAAAAGTAGGACCCCCCAAATAAGACCCACCCCCTGGAGGTTTCCAGCAACAGACCAAAAAGAAGACCCGGGTCTTAATTTGGGGGGGGGACCAGGGTTCGATATAAGGTGTACATGGTTAGGATTTTGGATTTGGATTTGGTATGCCTCGCACGCAACGCCCGCGGTCAGCAGCCAATGCCGCAGCCTTGACTGCCGCCGCGGGGCGGACCCGAGGCCCGGGAATGGAGCAAGAAGAGGAGCAGAGGGAAGAGAGACACAAGAGGCAATGCTGTTGCACTTTCACTAAGGATGGGTGGAGGGGAGGTGGTCCTGAGGGTAGAGCTCTAAACAGAATTGAGGAACCAACAAAGAGTAACATCAAAACTAAGACTAAAGAATAAAAATAGGGAAAAGCCAAAATGCAATGCGGGTATGACACTGTAGCGTGCAGACACACATTGAGGCTGCAGCGTGGTATGGCCATCTATTGCTAATGTGACTCTGGAGTGACACCGGACCGCTGTACGAGACAGCATAGAACAGGAAAGTTGCACATATTTTGGGGGGGTAAATATTGGTGAGATAGAGTATTTTTATGGGTATATCAATGAATCCCCTGCCGGCGGTGCAGCCTAGACTGCATCTGCACGGGCGCTTCAGCTCCAGCACTGCCCCGTCTCTGCCCCCATAACCAAAAAGGGCTTCTCGTCCTCCCGCTCCATCGCACAGCAGGGGCAGGCCCTCGTCCCCACGACCGGCGTAAAGAAGCAGTACGCTCCGCGCCGACGACACCCACTTCAGCACCGACAGAGGAGCGGTGTGGACAAACCCCTTCTCTACTCCGCCGGTCTCCAGAACCCACATGTCGAGCAGCACCACGCCGCCTTCTCGCGCCACAGGCACACCGGGTCCGAGAGGGGGTGGATGTAAAGTTGCACCTAACGTTCCCCGCCAGTCCGCCACCTCCAGCATCCCATCCCACACACTCGCGCGGTGTCCGGGTGCGGACCGAGTCCCTTCCCCATCACATTGAAGAACGGGCGATGGAGTCCGAAACCCGAAAAATCGGAGGACAACCTGGTGGACCATGATGTGGAGCAGACAGTGCTTGTGGCGTACGTCCACAAAGGAGTTAATTTTGGGATTTTGAGCTGAAATATATTATATTATTGTTCCTGAGGGGAAAAAAAAAACCAAATCCACAGAGCGCACTTGCACAACGACCTTGCATAGATGCCCCCCCCCCCTGCAAGGATGCCACCGCCCACAGCCATCGCCACCGAGGACCCCCCCCCTTCGCATCAAAACCAGCATCTCCCACACAGTTGCCTGCTTTGCCCGCTAACCGCCTGGAGATCTGTCACTCCCATTGGCACTGACGTTGTACAGTTTGGAGAAAAAGTTCTGAGTTGTCTAATGAATCAGTCAGTAAATGTCGCTGGTTTTTTCCGACCTTTCTTCGGTGGACAAGGAGCAGCCTGTTGCATGGGCAAAAAAAAAAAGAATCAAGCACCCATTCCCCCAGCAGCAGTTTAACGTCTCCCGGTGCAAACCCGTTGAGACGCAGCTCTCTCATTTCGGGGCCTAACCACAAATCTGTTTGTGCAAATCCAGCACTTTTAACTTGATTTTCAACCCCCCCCCCGACTGCTTCTGCACGCACATTCCACAATACAGGAGTAACGCAGCCTTGGCCCAATGCTGTGCAGTCATTTACCCATCACGACTACACTACCAGCAATCCCCGTTCCTAGTGCTGCCACCCAGCCCACAAACAGCCACCCTCCCCGGCGCTTTGGGTTTCCGCAACCTCTTACTGCACAGTGCAGCCGTGCCAGAGCGGCTGCAGCAGCCACAACCCCACCATACTGCCCACAACCCAGCCACAATGGCCAAAAACCATGTCCATATTTTCGCACAGGAGGTTGAATCTTTCCGCTTACTCTCACCTGTTTCTCCATCCATTAATGACGCCAGCTGCAGATTTCGTGTCTACGGCAACTGCGTTGCGGGGTCCGTCGGCCAATCACCCAGCAGGATTCGCGAGAGGTTCATCTTGGCCTGGAGGTGCCACCGCTCGCATGCACCCGGGACTCCTGCTCAAATCAAATTGAATAATTGGGCAGGCTTGGGATTTGGACGGGATGGCTGGCAACATCTGCAAGCGGTGGCAAGAAGAGACCTCCCAGAGCAGAGTGGTCAGACATTTTTCGGAAAACCGGCTGGTAGACAGAAAATATTCTAGGAAGCAAGGAGACAATTAGTTGTCAAGGGATGTATCACCTTTGCATCGTAAGAGGTCACAGCAGCTGGTGTAGCTCCTTGCTGGTGTGGCACAGCTTCAGTTCAGGGCTGAGCTGAGGGCAGCACTGGCAGCACTAGATGGCGACAAGTCAAGCGGTTGCATTGCAAGATGCAGCCCACCAAAAGAGCAGATTGCGAGAATCAACAACCTGACATCCCCATTTTGGACGATCCGGCAAGACAAAATCGAATAAGAATTCGCCCAGATTTGGAAAATTTTGAATGTTCCGCCAGATGAACCTCCTTTTTCCCTGCACAAACTTTTGAAACCATTTGATTTGAAAGCTGCGGTGTAATTTGTACCCAATTCTCATAGCAGCAGAAGGCAGATGCGGAGGTAACTTGTTTGGCTGGTGGCCATGCTGGGGCGTGGCGTCGGGCTATTGGGCCAACTGGCTGAGGAGTTGACTGCAATGGTACCTGCGCAGTTGTGTTACAGGGGGCAGCTCACTGAGTGGTGGTGGTCCGCAACGAAGCGGTGAGTGACGACTGTTGCTGACTGCGGGTGGTGGCTGGCATGGGTGGGGATGTGCGTATGATGGCGGATGCGCTGTGGCGGATAACAATCTGGCAATGAGACACCGTCCCCTGCTGGAATAAGACAAACTTCTGGGATGAGGGTGGAACTTGAAGCAGTGAACCACATATTGGGTACAAAAGCTACAGTGCTGCTCCATTTACTGCTGAGGCCTTTCACACCTCGCCAGAGTGCTCATCAATGATCTTATAATTTGTACAATCCCCAAACAAACAACTGGAACCCCGGTCAAGACCACCCAAATAACAAATATGGTGAGGTGCGTCATTTAGAAAACATCTGGTTGGGGTCTATCATCGGTACGTGGCAGAATACTAATGTGATTTCTCAACCTACTGAACTTCCAGCGAAAAAAGGGGGGGGAACGGTTGGAAATTTGCACGAAAAATTTGTACGCCCAACAACAGAGGTGGGTGTTAATTCTCAAATATGTGTTAATTCTCAAAATATGCCCGGGGGGGGGGGGCTGGCAAACTCCATTTGAAACTCGGCGGCAGTTATAAATAATGCCAGTCAGATTGTTCTATGGTTCTTTTCATCGGACAGGGTGGAAAAAGCAAAAAAAAAAAACTCTGCAGAAACAAACAGGGAACTAGGCGAATTTTTTTTGTATACAAATGGGGTAGAGATAGGAGTTGCCCAAATCAAACTGGTCTGCACTCAGCCTTGTACTAGTTCTTCATGCGGAAAGTGGAAAAATGATTTCAAAAAAAAGTGCACCATGCAACTGCTGTGGCGGACTGGAAATTACTTTGGTAGAGCAGAAACGGCTGTGGCAGATATCAACTGCCTCAAAAAAAAATTTTGGCGCATAATGGGCAGGGAGACTGGCTGCATGGCGGGGTGAGGTTTGAGATGTTCACAAAGATGGAGGGAAAAAAGGTCTCGCCTAGCAGACAGAGCTGCTACGAACACAGGGTCCAAAATAAATAAATAACTGGGTGGTTTGGTTGCCCCGGGGGGGATGGATTAGAAGACGCTGTGGCAGTTGAAGGCTGTGGCGGTGGCAGGCACTGCCGCAGCAGCGCCTTGTGCCTGCCGCAGAACTGGCACGGGCAGTGGCTTGCTCCAAGGCAGCTGCCTGCATAGAGGTGGCTGTGGCGGTGGCTAGCACTACAGCAATGCCTGGCGGTTCAGTGGCACTGCGGAAACGAGTGGCACTGAAGTCACAATGGCTGACACGGAGCAGCGGCTGCAGTGGTGCGTGCTGTGAGGTGGTGACTGGTACAGCCTTGACGGTAACAGGGTCCGCAGTGGTGGCTATCGGCACTGCGATGCTGCAAGTTCTGGCAAAGCTGTGGAGGTGAGGGCAGCTGGGCATATTGCCGGTCCATTGCAGCGGCTGACGAGTCGACGGGCAGCGGCAGCTGGCAACGCTGCGCTCCTCCGCCAGCATTGCGAGCGGGCTACATTGTCCAGGGCAGTCTTTAAGCAGGAAAATGGGGAGAAAACCACTGTCCCAGCACCTGCAATGCAAAATCCCATCCCCCCCCACCGGCAAAACAGGTCGACCTCAGGGGGGACGATATCTGGATGTTTTTGACTAGCACTGACCAGCCAAAACTTCAAATGTGTTGTTGTTTTTTTGAACACGTTCAGTTCTGGTTGGCTCTTAGCCAGCCCTTGGTCCTGAGGCGGTCCTTTTCAAATTTTTTAAAAAAACCAGCTTGATATGGACCACCCTGACCCTCTCATGGAGCTGGTGGGGCCAGCGGTGGTGGCTGCCTCTGCGCAAGGCACTGCGGCGACCGCGGCAGGCAATGCTGTGGCGGCGGCTGGCACTGCCGCAAACGGTTGGTGCTGGGCTGGTGGAGGCGGGGGCTGCGGTGGCCATGTGGGGTCTGCAGTGGACTGCGGTGGCCATGCTGGGGTGCTGCAGTGGCCAGTGCCCAGCGGTTGAGCGGTGGTCGCCTCCACCTGGTAGGCGCTGTGGCGGTGGCTGGTGCTGTGGCAGCTGTTGCTGTAGTGCGGTGGCACTGCAGTCAGAGGAAAAAAAATAATAATAAATTGGAATCCTCTTGGACGACCAGAACCCATCTGACGTGTTTTCCAGCCCCACGCCCTGTTCCACAGACCCGCAACCCTGCCTCTGTGTTGGTGTAGCTGGTTTTCGTGGCATTTGTTTGGCAAGTGGTGATGATGATATTTCGTCGAGTGGGACTGACTGCGTGGTACAGGAGAAAATACTCAGTAATGAAGGAAACCATCAAAGTACCCGTCGTTGACCAGTGATCCTTGTTAAGTGTAGCCCTGGGGAACGACGGTGTGAATCGCGAAGGCGAGGGGCCAAAATTTAAGGCAGCAAGCGTGGCTCCAGGGAGCGCGAGAATTGTTGCGGTGTGAATCGCGAAGGCGAAGAGGTTTACGGGTTGTTATGGGGCCCAAATACATTGAGAGGTTAAGAAACGGTAAAATGATGTTTATGTCTTTTTATGGTTACATAAATTGGGATTTTGGACGTCCGATGGATGGATGGGTAGGACAAATTGCCAACTAGCATGTTCTGAAATGAATGTCTCAGGAGGTCATAAAAATGGTACAAGAGCCCAAATAGTTGAAGATTTTCCGCACGCCACTGTCGTTAAACTAGCCGGTGGAGATTGGGAAGGAAAAAAACCAGGAATCTGCCCCCCCCAAAAATTGGATATTCATAAATCAAATTGAACGTGATGGGGAGCTGAAATCGCGGCAGCAAGCCTGGTCCTGGCGGGTGTCCGCATGGCTCGAGAAGGGGACTAAAATCTGCGCCAGCAAGCCTGGTCCTGGAGAGCAGCGGCGCGGAACATGAGTGCGAGGGGGTTACAATTGAGGCAGCAAGTTGGGACCTGGGAGCAGCGGCGCAAATCGAGAGGGCGAGGGGGTAGAATTGCAGCAGCAAATCTGGTCCTGGGGAGGCAAATCAAGAGGGCAAGGAGGCTAAAATTTGTGCCAGCAACCTATTCTGGGGAGGCGTAGACCGCAAGGCGGAGCTTAGACCGCAAGGGTGAGGGGGCAAAAATTTGCAGTTGCAAGCCTGGTCCTAGGGGCGTCGGCGTGGATCGAGCGGGCGAGGGGGCCACCATTTGCGGCAGCAAGCCTGGTCCTGGGTAGCAGCAGCGCAAGATCGAGAGGGCGAGAGGTCCCAAAATTTGTGGCAGCAAGCCTGGTCTGGGGAGACGTCTATTTGGACCGCCTGGGCAAGGGGTTAGAATTTACGGCAGAAAATTTGGTCCTGGTGAGCGTCGCTGTGGACAGAGAGGGCGAGGGGCTAAAATTTGAGGCAGAAGGCCTGGTCCTGGGAGAGCGAAGGGGCAAAAATTTGCACCTGGTCCCGGAAACGTCAATTTGGAGCGCCAGGGTGAGGGAGCTTAGATTTGTGGCAGCAGGCCTGGCCCAGGACAGCAGTAGCACGGATCGAGAAAGCAAGGGTCAAAATTCCCAGCAGCAAGCCTGCTAATTAAGAAGCAGTGGCGCAGATCGGAGGGCGAGGGGGCTAAAATTTGCGGCAGGAAGCCTGGTCCTGCGGAGCATTGGTGCGGCTCGAGGGGCGAGAGGGCCGAAATATGCAGCAGCAAACCTGGTGTGAGGAGGCGTCAATTTGGGCCCCCAGGTCCTGGGTGAGGCAGGCTGCAAATCGAGAGGGCGAGGGGGCTAAATTTGCGCCAGCAAGCCTGATCCTGGGGAGCGGCTTTTGGGGAAGCACCAGTTTGGACTGCCAGGGCGAGGAGGCTAAAACATGCGGCAGGAAGCGTGGTCCTTGGGGTCGTCCGTGTGGATCGAGAGGGCGAGGGGACAAAAATTTGCGGCAGCAAGCCTGGTCGATCGAGGGATCGCGGCGGATCGAGAGGGCGAAGGGGCTAAAATTTGCGGCATGAGGGTCCTGGTAAGCAGCAGCGCAGATCGAGAGGATGAGAGGGCCCAAAATTTGCGGCAGCAAAGCCTGGTGCAGGGAGGCATCATTTGGACTGGCAGAGGGGGTTAGATTTTGCGGCAGCAAGCCTGGTCCTGGGGGTCGTTGGCGTGGGTCACGAGAGCGAGGAAGCTTAAAATTAGCGCCAGAAAGCCTAGTCCTGAGGAGCGGCGGCGCGATTGTGAGTGCGACGGGACTACACTCTGCGGCAGCAAGCCTGTTACGGGGAAGCGTCAAGTTTGAACCGCCAGGTGAGAGGGCTAAAATATGCGCCAGCAAGCCTGGTTAGGCCGGTGCAATTTGCCCACAAAAAAAATTGACTACACAGTAGTTTTAAAAGACCCCCATAAAAACCAATAAAAATTTGTTCAGTTTGCGCTTCATGTTCGAAATTTTGGGAGGTTTTAAGCTTCGAAACAAAAGAAGCAAAAAATCACTGGGCAGGAAGCCTGGTCCTGCGGAGCAATGGTGCGGCTCGAGGGCGAGAGAGGCCGAAATATGCAGCAGCAAACCTGGTGTGAGGAGGCGTCAATTTGGGCCCCCAGGGTGAGGGGCTAGAATTTGAGGCTGCAAATTCGGTCCTGGTGAGCAGCGGCGCAAATCGAGGGGGCTAAATTTGCGCCAGCAAGCCTGATCCTGGGAGCGCTTTTGGGGAAAGCACCAGTTTTTGGATTGCCAGGGCGAGGAGGCTAAAACATGCGGCAGGAAGCGTGGTCCTTGGGTCGTCCGTGTGGATCGAAGAGGGCGAGGGGACAAAAATTTGCGGCAGCAAGCCTGGTCGATCGAGGGATCGCGGCGGATTGAAGAGGCGAAGGGGCTAAATTTGCGGCATGAGGCCCGGTCCTGGTAGCAGCAGCGCAGATCGAGAGGATGAGAGGGCCCAAAAATTTGCGGCAGCAAAGCCTGGTGCAGGGAGGCATCAAATTTGGACTGGCAGAGGGGGTTAGATTTTGCGGCAGCAACCTGGTCCGGGGTCGTTGGCGTGGGTCATGAGAGCGAGGGAAGCTTAAAATTAGCGCCAGAAAGCCTAGTCCTGAGGAGCGTCGGCGCCGAATTGTGAGTGCGACGGGACTACACTCTGCGGCAGCAAAGCCTGTTACGGGGAAGCGTCAGTTTGAACCGCCAGGGCGAGAGGGCTAAAATATGCGCCAGCAAGCCTGGTTAGGCGGTGCAATTTGCCCACAAAAAAAAATTTGAACTACACAGTAAAAAAAAATTTGTTCAGTTTGCACTTCATGTTCGAAAAATTTTGGGAGGTTTTAAGCTTCGAAACAAAAGAAGCAAAAATCACTGGGGCGCGGGGGCTAAATATGCGGCAGCAAGCATGGTCCTGGGGTTGTCAGTGTGGATCGAGAGATCAAGGGGGCAAAAATTTTCGGCAGCAAGCCTCGTAGATCGAGAGGGCGAGGAGGCACAATTTGGGACAGCAAGCCTGGTCCTGGCGAGCAGCGGCGCGGATCGAGAGGGTGAGGGGTCTAAAATTTGCGGCAGCAATCCCGGTCTTCAGGAGCATCGGCGTGCATCGCGAGGTCGAGGGACCAAAAGTTTGCCGCAGCATGTCTGTGCCTGGGGAGCGGCGGCATGGATGGCAAGGGCAAGGGGTTTTATGAGCTGTTGTTGGGCCCGACACATTTTGAGGAGATGGAAGGGGAAAAATTGAAATGATGGTTATTTTCCCATGGTTACAGCCGGGAATGGGTTGGTCAAATCGCTAACTAGGCATATTCTGAATGAGTGTTTCGGGAGTGGTAAGAAATTAATGCAGTCATCAACTCAAGTTTCCCGCAAGCAATTGCCGCGAAACGAGCTAGTGGAGGGAGGGTAAAAAGAAACGCATGGTTCTGTAGGCCAACATAACCACGGCATTGATTGTCAGTGGGGATGCACTCAAAGCAAATTGAACGCTTGGTGCTATCGAAATTTGTCCCAATTAAATAAATTAAAACAGGGGCGGGAACCAGGGAGTGCGGCCCAACAACGTTTGGTGTATTGTTTCAAGGGGGCTGTGCCAGGCAGGGGGGTTTCAAAATTTAGGTGAGGAATGCCACAATGTTGTTGCCTTTGTGAGGAAAACCAAAAAAAAAACGTCCCCTTGGTTGACCAAGCCCTGTCAGGTGAAAGGGTGGGTCCCTCTTGTAGCAAGCCTGGTCCAGGGGATCGTCGGCGTGGACCGCGTGGGGAGGAGGCTGAGATTTGTGGCAGCAAGTCTGGTCCTGGGGAGCGCATGGATTCTCGCTGATGCGGATCGCAAGTGCGGGAGTTGTTGGGCCCAGATATAATGAGGAGATGGAGGTAGGGTTTAGGAGAGTTAAAAATGATGAGGTTGGTTCATGGTTACAGAACTTGGGATTTTTGGACGTCTGGGAATGGGTAGGAAGACTGGCATGTTTTGAATGAAGTCTGAAGTTGTATGAACTGCAGGCGCCCAAGTACTTCAGGTTTCCCATGAGTCTGTTGTGAAACGAGCTGGTGGGGAGAGGGAGGAGAGAATTAAAAAAAAAATCAATGCTTCTGTGGGCGCAAAGAACAATTTGTGTGGGGCCGACATAACCACAGCATTGTTATTTTTTTTTTTATTCCAGTAAGCTCAAAAAAAAAACCAGGTGGGCACCAGGGAGTTGGGCCCGTCAAAAATTTGGTGTTTTCAGGTGACAGGCAGACGGGTTTGAGGGTTTAGGTGAAGAATGACTTAATGCGGGTTTGAGAGTCAGGAGACATGGTGCCTTCGCAAGGGAAAAAAAAAGAAAAAAAAGGGTCAACGTCCCGTCATCCTTGTCTAGTCGTTGATCAAGCCCTGTTAAATGAAGGGTGGTTCATCTTGCAGCAAGCCTGGTCCTGGGAGGGTCGGGCGTGGATTGCGAAGACGAGGATGCTGAAATTTGCTGAGTAGGTCTGGTCCAGCGGAGCGGCGGCGTGGATCGCGCGGGCAAGGAGTTTTATAAATTTATGTGTGAGGAGGTGGGGATGAGGTAGGGTTTAGGAAATGTTAAAATGGTTTTTCTTTCAAAGCTGAACTGGGATTATGGATGTCCAGGGACTTTCGGGGGCTGGGTTGGACAAATGGCCAACCGGCATGTTATGAATGACAGTCTCAGGAGGGTATGAAACTGACGCAAATTACACAAATCAAATTGAATCAAAATTTGAGCCAGTTGAAACAGGACGGACGGAACCAGGGTGGTGAAAATTGACGAACCCCAGGGGGTTGGCCCACACTGCAAAGCACTCTGAAACTCCTCCCTCTGGTGGGGTTGGTGCTTACTGGTCGTTGACACGGGAAAAAAAAATTCGGGAAAAATGGCTTTTCAGGTCTAACCGCGGCGCCGGCGCTGGGAGTCATGGCAAGTCCCAAGCACTTTTGGTCTGAACCTACCCCCCCCGGGGTGAGATTGTGGGCATGGGGGGCGTGCCAGGCAGGCATCCAAACCCCAAACCACCCTGCAAGTTGGCACCGCATTGAAATTCGGCCTAGAGGGAATAGGGCCTCAAATTTGGTGCAGTTTGTGTTTTTGGGGGTGTTTACCTGCCAGGAGTGCTTGGAATTTAAGGTGAGAAACTAGGTACGGGAGATTCGCCTCACGGCAGGTTGGAAAGGTCTGGA
>CAAHFI010401307.1:0-11663 GCA_900893395.1 Euglena gracilis
GGCAGGGGGGCATCCAAGCTGAGTAGTTTGTATTCTTGCACAATTTTCGTAGTTTTTTTATTCACATATTTTTGGATATATTGCCCTCCAATCTGCCCAGCAATATTTTCTTTTTTTTGCTAATTTTGCAAATAAATTGCTCTTCTACCAGAATCTCCAGAAAACCCGAAGTTGAACCGTGCATGTGTTTTAGACTAATTTTTGCACTATAAGTTGTTTCATGGTTAAAAAAAATAATATGCATGAATTTGGCGAGCTACCTGCCTTTCCTTTTTGGTGTGGCATTTTTTCATGAAAAGGCGCAGAAGGCACCATTTTGCTCGTGTTGGCGATTTTGGTGTGAAAGATGGTTCAAAATATATGTGTTGCATGATGAATGGTTTTGCATAATGAAAAAAAAATCCCCTGGGGAGAATGAAAGTTTTCCACGTGCTTTCAGTTTTCTTTAAATGTATTTGCATGTGGTTTTTGCATTTTTTTTTGCATTTTTGATTTTTTTGTTGTATTTTTGAGATCTCTTAGCGCATCATTGTCAAGGTCCCTTGTGAAAGGGGCAAAGGTATTTTGGACATATCTTTTTTTAAACATTCGCATGCAAAGTTATTGAGCATGAAAAGCATAAGGCACTGCAGGGGTTGGCTGTTTTTTATGGCATTTTTTTGATTTTACTGGAAAATGATTCAATGATTCTATTTAAAATTTTAATTTCATGTTTTTTTTCCCATCAAATTCATGCCTATATTGTCGTTTCGGAGTTTATGTTTTAGTTGTTGTTTTTCCCAATCCAACAAACTGTATATTCCCTCAATCAAACTCTCCCCCAAATTGCAGAAATCGTGGTTTTTTTTTTACATTTGTGCTGTTCCTGGCACAAAATTGGCATAAAGTGTTAAGATAGAGCTTGCGTTTTGGGATTTTTTTAATTAAAATTTTTGTGTCGTGTTCCTCGATGGTCGATGTCGCACCCCTCCTCCTCCCGCGCTCTTCTCCGAGGTTGCTGCGTCTGCCCCACCGCCGCATAACTGTTTTCACCGGCGCACACCTGAGGCGGCTCCCCCCCCCGCCGAAGGTTGCTCCCCTTTGTCGCGGTCCCTCCCCCGCGCCACAGCCAACCCGGCCGTCATCAGCGGCGTGGACTGCGGCCAGGGCAGCGACAAGCGGCCCGGCAACTGCACCAACGGAGGGGTCGGCCCTCCCCCTCCCCTCCCGCCCTCCTCGGCCAATGCGGCGGGGCCAACGCGTCCCGGGCCTCCGTCGTGTGCGGGGCGCCACTCCCCCCGCCTTGCAGAGGATCACCATCTGGGGGTCCAACTTCGACGTCGGGTACCCCGCCCAGAACGTGGTCAGCTTCTTCGCCAACTCCTACGGCGTCCCCATCTCCCAGGCGTTCCCATACTGCAGCGGTGCTCCCCTGTGGGGGGGCTTGCGCTACCTGGTGCCTGCAGCACCGGGTCACTTTGGTTTTTTTGCCACCCCCCCACACACACATTTTGTTTGTGTTCGTGTGATTTCTCTTGGACAGAGAGGTGATTGCCTCTCTGGGGTAGGGACGACTGGGTTCCCAATCGCGGCTGACTGCTTTTCAGAAGCGTTGAAATGGCCCCTTGTGGGGGGGGGGTGGAAATTGTATGGTCTGGCCTGCCTCCACTGCACAGCGCAGCAATTGGAGGAACTGGGCGGGACACAGCCCGCGTGCCCATTCCCATTCTCTGCCTCGCAGAAGTCTATTATGTGGAGGACCGCTTTCTCTTCTGCGACCAAGCTCCATTTCGCCACTGTCACCCCCCCTCCAGACGGACCTTTCCATGAGCATTTCCTTTTTTTGCTGCAAGGTCGTTTTGAATTGGTGTTTGCCTGGTTCTGGCCCAGAACACTCTTTCCAGGTCGTCTGCTCAGAAACCCATAGTCCCCCTCCCCCCAGATTGGTGAAAAGAACCCTGTGTGAGAAGCTACCCCCCAGTTGATATCCGTGGTTAGAAGGACAAGTTAAAACCCGAGGGACGAGCACATGCACCAATGCAGCTGAGCAGGACACGTTTCCACCCACCCCTCGGAACACCCCGTTTGATTTTTCTGCAACAAAGCATCGCTATGATGCAGTTTTCCAGAGCCCAGTCCCTCTCATCTCCCCGCTGGTCTCTGGGGTTTGCGGCCAACATCACCAACCCCCGGCGTCTTCGGGAGTTCGCTGTGATGTATGGCCGCTGCCCTGCCCGATGACTGCCCCCCCCTGCCCCCGGTGCCTGAACGCCAGGCATGGCCAACGGCCAAGGGGCCCACCCACCTCCAGCCCACCCACACTGCGGCGTGCCACAGGGTGACGAAGGAGGGGGTCAGTTCGGTCTACGAGAGCCTGGTGCAGGTGACGGTGACGGTGAGCCCCCTCACCAAGACGTCCCCCCACCCTCACCGGCACCCCCACCCTCACCTCCACCGCCTCTGGCACCGCCACCTACACCGGCCTCCGGACCTTCAGCGACACCCCCACCGAGTCTGCCACCGAGTCCGCCACCCGCACCCCCACGGGGAGCGCAACTGCAACGCCGACCGCAACAGCCACGGTGCGGTCAGTGTTGAAACTTGTTGTGGTGGTTGATGTGTCCTTCCAAATCATCTCCGTTTTTTTTTGGTCAGATTCACATTTGAATGGAAGGGGGGAAAGGAGGAGGCCGGGAGGCAGGGAGGCTTGCATGAAGGAAGGAGGAGCCCCTCCTGCCCCTGGGGAGGGAGGTGTTTGGTAAAAGAAACCTGGAGGCAGCAGGCACGCAATGGTTTGCTACCAGAGGCAGCACGTAGAGGCAAGCACACGGCCCAAAATATTTCGTACAGGCAAGTGTGCGGCCCAAAAAAAAGAGACTTCCCAAACACAATGGTTTGATGGATTGATGGACGAATGTGTTCCTGGATGGATGCAATTTAATTTAGAGGATGTACATAGTATTAATCCACCAAATAATAAGCCACCCCAGGTAATATAGAAATTTGCTTTAAGAATGGCATATTTTGGCAAAAATGATTGATACCAAATTCGAGGCAGTATCAACCAAAATCAAAGTGTTAAAAGGTGAGCAAAATTCAGAAATTATATAAAATGTACATTTTTGGGGGTTGCCTTCTTGACTTTAAAACGTTTGCCCCAATGATATACTCACCCGGCTTTGGATGCCAATTGATAACCCCTCAAATAATATGTCCCTCTGACCCCAATTTTCTAGTCCCAAAATAGCAAGCCCCCTGCGTCAGACGGGGCACAAACCCGGGACCAAGCACCTATAGCTAAAATGGCCTAAAATGGCCTAAATGGCCTAAAATGGCCTAAAATGACTTTTTGACCCCCTATAGGTGGGGGTTCTAAAATGGTAAATGGCCTAAAAGGCCTAAAATGGCCTAAATGGCTAAAATGGGAAAAATTTTGTTGCACAACAATTTTTTTTGTGAACAACTGCGGCCATTCAGGTACTGACTTTTGGTGTCTTTTGTCAATGTGGATGGCAAACAGTGGATTTGGTGGAGGAGCACAGCCCGCAAGACCCTTTTTTTTATCCCAGCTAATAATAGTATCAGTCCCCAAATCCACGGTCCCCAACCTTCTTTTGGTAGCTGAATTTGAAGGCATGGACAGCAGTATTTTCCTTACTCCCATCCTTTTTTGGTGTGCAACGATGTCTGCTTCGCAAATAATGAAACAGTGCAAATTTGGAATGAGGCGTGGGGAAAAAGACAGGGAAAGAAAGACGAAAGGATGTGGGAAAAAAACTCAATTGAAAGAGGTGTAGTTTGGCTCCCCTCCTCCTTCCATTCACACTTGGATCCTTAATTTGTGTATCTTGGTCCAAATTTTTTTTCAAAATTTTGGCTTTTTTGTGCTGAAAGTTTGACACTCGTGCAAACTTGCTCTCCCATCATCACGTCATAGTGGCCTGTGAAATACCCGACAAAAAAAAGTCTCCACTCATTACCCTCAATGCCCCCACCTTCTCGAGTTAAACCCCTCAAAATTGCTGCACACACAACACACAACTAAAACTTGGGAAACATAGATTTTGGACCAGTTGGGAAAATATAAGCCACGTGCAGACAATGAAGATGAATTATATTCCCCCAGAAAAGTCAGAAACTTCTTCTTGCGAAATCCCGCAAAATGGTATAGATTTCACAAATACAAAAACTGGGCGCTTTTTTGGTCGCACGAATGAAAACTTTTAATATTTGTCCAACGTTTTTTTCCTGAAGATTTTTCACTGCCACAAATTCTTACTGTTCAGAATTCCTCCATGGGGCATGAATTAAGATTTGTTGAGCTTCCCATTGTTTTGATCCAGTGTTCATGGATTTTGCATGCTTTTTTGGATGTACATTTCTCATTACTGATCAGAGAAGGTTCGCACACGTTATTATGCAGTTTTCGGGACAAAAATGACGCAAAATTATGATTTTCAGAACCCCCACTATACCTTAAAATGGCCTAAAATGGCCTAAAATGGCCTAAAATGGCCTAAAATGGGAAATTTTTGGGCTTGACTATAGGTGCTTGCCCGGGACCCCCACCTCCTTTACCCCAGCAACCCCTCCCAGATCTCCTTCCTGAACCTAACCAGGGTTTGTGTAGTGCTGAGGTCTTTATGTGTGTGATGGTCCCATACTGCAGCCCAGCCGGGCCCGGCCCGGCCCGCGGCAGCCCAGCGGCCCGACCCGGCCGGCGGCCCGGCGGCCCAGCCCGGCCCAGCCCGGCCCCCGCAGATCGATGAGCGGCCAGCGGCCGAATGCACATGAGCCGAAAACAGCTCATTTTCGGCTCAAAAACAGTTTTTCAGGGCCAGGAGGCCAAAATATGTCGTTTTGGGCAAGAAAATTGTCTTAGATTTTTTCCGACCTTTTTCGACTTTTTTTGACCCAGAAATGACCCAAAGTGCATGGGTTTTGGGCCAAAAGTGGGGGCTGGGAGGTCGAAGAACGCTCATTTTCGGCTGGAAAACAGTTTTTTCGGGTCCGGGCGGCCAAAAACATCGTTTGGGCAAAAAAAAATTAATTTTCTCGATTTTTTTACCAAAAAAAAATTGCCAAAAGCAGCTGTCGAAACAGGCCAAAAATGCACAAAATGACCAAAATAGGCTGTAAATTGGCCATATCTCCGGCTAGGCGGGAGTTGCGGGGAAATCAAATACTGTTAGGTAGGCATTCCGAGGGCTTCATTTCCGAGGGCTTCATTTAGGTCTCCGGACATTTCCTTTGATTTTATTCATTGTCAAAATATTTTGGAAACATCGATTTTGACCAAAAATGGCCACAAAATCACCCCAAAATGGCATTTTTGGCCACAAAAGCGCGCGCCGGAACACTGGGCCAGGCGTGTCGTGGCCAAAATGGCGAACAGGGGGGCGATAGAGGGCCTCCAGTGGTACATTTCGTCAGTGAGACACTTCCGTAAATAATGCACGTTTCTCGAGATATTTTTGAAAAATCGAGTTTTTGACTGAAGATTTCACCCCGGCGAAATGGCAGAGTCGGAAGAGGGGGGGGAAGGGTTGGCGAATCCTTCCCAGTTTTGGACCGGGTGAATAATTCAGGCCTGGCGGGGAGTTAAGTCAAACGGAGGTGATTCGGAAACTAGAATCCAGTCGCTCACAATTAAAAAAAAATTCCGGGACCGGGCCAGGGTCGTGGTGATCATCTGCAGTTTCACAGTCTACCCGGGGCGGTCCCCGTTCTCCTGGTGGTATGCTTCGATCTTACTCACAAAGGGATAAGAGCTCAGTGACCCCATCCCTAACCTTAGCCCTAATCCTAACCCTAGCCCTACACCAAACATAACCCCACCCTATGCTCTTTTCTCCAATTAGGAATGTCCCCAATCTAAGTGTCCCCCTACCGGCGCCTCTCACCCGGGTTCGTGCTACATGTCCCTGCATATTATTTTCGGGGGTCATTAACCGCCCCAAAATATATTTTTCACCCCCCCCCCAAATAATATACCCCGGGTATATTCGGAGGTCAATACAAACCGAATCGTGAGATTTTCGTTCATACAGTGTCTCCCACATGTCCCGTTGCTCCTTTGGGCCGCCCTTCATCATTTCACAGCACACCGGCAGCGCCACCACCACCCGCAGCACAACATTGACGCGGTCGGCCACCGACACCGCCACTGCGACCTCCACCGACACCGCCTCGGCCACCGACCGCCTCCGCAACGCCCAGCCCCACCGACAGTGCCACCGGCACCATGGGCAGAGGCTTGCTGAGCCCCATACCCCCCCCCCAAACCAGACACGAACCTCCCGGATCGCAGTCGAATACTTTTTTTTCCATTCTTCCGGCACCCTTCTGTCTCCCTTTTGGGGGTGGGTGGCAGGCCGAAGTTGGGTGGCATGGCGAGCCCCCTCTGGCGAGGACGGGCACCGGCACCAACCCCGTCACGCTGAGCCCGACCCCCGACCGCACCGGCACCCCCACTCCTCCGCCTCCGCCACGCCTACCAGCCACTGGCACCCGCTCCTCCAGCCCGGCCTGGCTTTGAGACACGTTGGGTGCTGCGGCGGGGGGGGGGGGTGTGGTGTGGACCGGCTGGGCCGGCCGCCAGCCCCACCGCGACGCTGACGTCCTCCCTCTCCCCGACGGAGACCGACACCGGCTCCGCGACGCCGACCCGCACCAGCACGCTGACGTTCATCCGACGAGCACCCCGACCGCCTCCGCCCACCGCGACCGCACCGCGTCCCCCCGGCTCCACCACCGCCACCCCAACCGAGACCAGCACGAGCACGCCGGGTGTGGCCCGGTCCCTCCGTGCATGAATGGCGACGGTGGCAAGTCCGCCCCGTCCAGAACCGTCGGTGTATTTGCGCGTTGCTTCTCCAACGCAAATGCCGGATCCCTCACAACAACCCTCAACCTCAACAAGGTGAGCCTGGCCCCCCACAGCAATGGATGGACATGTGCTGCACATATTCACAGGGCGCTGTGAAATCTGAACGTGCTTACAGTTGTCGAAATCACAGTTTTCAGCCTGAGAAGTGGAAGGGGTCCACCAGGGACACGTCGCTGTCAGTCCTTGAGGTCGTGTTTCAGCCCATTTCCCCATTTCCCACCCCTCTCTGAACGTGAGACACGCATTCTTTGCGTACGAAAGGTTTGAGTTTATTTTTTTAATTTTTTTTAATTTCGGAACGCGTGGGACCAATGCCTCGTTTCATTTGGTGGAAGGAAGATGTGGTTGTACATGGCCGGCTGCCATGCTGGATTCCAATTTTTGGCCGTCTTCCCCCATCCACCCCATCCCCCCATCAGTGCCACCGTGGTCGGAGTGGCTGCGGTTCACCTTCAAGGTGGATCCGGACCTCTGGACGTATGGCATGCTGCTGAAGTTCCGGTGTGGAGCCTTGCATTCTCCCTGCGTTCATGGCCCCCATCTGTGAGTGAACGCGTTGGCTTGAGCTTCCGTTTCTTTTTGCAAATGCTTTGAGCTCTCGTTGCTGTTCTTTTTTACAAAGCTTTGCTAATTTTCAGGAATTTTAAGGCTGATGTTGTCGGACGCCCTTTTGTGAACAAGGGAGTTGCAAAGAACCAGAAAATTAATTGCTTTAAAACGAATAGCTTCGCAAACAGGCTTTCAAGCTCGTTTCTTGTGCCCAAGTCAATGGTAACCCTAATGGTAACCCTAACCCTATCCCACACTTTTGTGATTCCCTTTTTTTGTATTTGGATGCGCAGTACACAGTTATTACGGTGTTTCTCTGACGCACCACAGGGACGGCGGTGGCGGTGGCCGCTCAAATCAGTGACGTGCTGTCGTACCAAATGTGGAGGTGGAAGGCACCCGCTTCGGTGTGCTCGCTCACAGGGCGCGCACGTCACCAAGCGTTTCATCCTGGGCAGGGGGGGGTGCTGTGTTACGCCTCTGTTGGACAGGCATTGCATCGCATTGCATTGCTGCACTGCCTGCTCTTACTCGTGAAGGAAAAAGCTATCTCGTTATATTTTGAGCGACTGCAAACTTGCCATCGCATGACAAACAATTCAATGTCAAATGTGAAAACTCCCAACAAGGGTTCGATAGAGGTTTTCCAGGGTTGGGATGGGTGTCATCCCACTCAATAGGGGTGTTCGCACTCCTCCCCCAATCTGCCAGTAGAGTCCAGACCAACCCCGGGGTACCTGCGACGCACCCTGGAAATGTAAAAATTTTGGCCTCGCAAATTTTCAGCATTTCTGACAAATTTTCGCCCCTAAATGCCCAACCCACATTTTGACCAATTTGGGGGATTTTGGCCATTATTCAGTTGGAAGGAGTCCCTTAATCACAGGGTGGGGGAGTGGGGGGGGTCCCAATCTCCCCCACCAGGCCACATCTGCACAGCGCGCGATTTGGGTAGGTGGGTGATTGAGCTTCATTCGCATTTCTGGACGACACCTCTGTGTCCAAGGGTTTGATATAAGGAGGGCGTACATGGTTTAGGTGGGGGGGTGTCCCCCCCCCCCTCCTGGCCCGCAGGGGGGGGGGTCCGGACCCCCCCCCCACCTGCCAGGGGGGTCCAGACCGACCCTGAGGGGGGTATCCGGGACCCCCCCCAAAAAAGGGTCAATTTTTTCCTCCGCGCTTTGCGCCGAAAATTTTTTTGCATTTTTGGCAATTTTTGCCCAAAAAGTGCCCAAAATGGCACTTTTGGTCGTTTTGGGGGTGTCAAATTTTTCGGCCCGGCGCTTCCCGCCGGGCCGAAATTCGGTCACCCAGACCACCGCCACTGTTTAGGTGGGGGGGTGTCCCCCCCACCCCCCCCTCCTGGCCCGCAGGGGAGGTCCGGACCACCCCCCCCACCTGTCCTTATATCGAACCCTGCCTGTGTCTGCAGCGGAGGATTCCGACGGCCACCGAATGCTGGGTGTGTGCCCCCTACCACCTCCCCTGTGTGTTTGTCTGCGGGGGGGGGGCTTTGTTGATTAAACGGCAACCCTGAATCTCTTTTTGTCGGGGGCAACGTTGGATTTGCCGGCCCACCGTTTCACCTCATGTAGTCTCCACTGGGCCTTTCCCGCCCCCCCCCCAATGCACACAGGGTACTCCGTCATCCAGTGGCGGCTCGTCAACGTTACGTACAGCGGCATCAAGGGGACCTCTGCGGGATCGTTCCCTCTCGATGTTTCCAGCGCTTGGCCGGTCCGCCCCTCCTCCCCTCTCCACCGCCCACCACCCACCCCCCGCTGCGCTTTGCCCACCGTTGTTGACCATCTACCATGAGCACCAGTCGTTACGCATTCCAAAGAACTGATCGCCGGCCCCTCGCCAGACTGCCTTCCAACCAGCCACTGAAGTGGCACCAGGCCACCGCCAAGGGCACTCAGCAGGTGGTGGTTTGAGTCTAATTGCATCTATTGTATCGCAGCACCCCCCCCCCAGGGGGAGAACTGCAGCGGGTCCAAATTTGGCCAGCGAAAATCCTAAGTATTTTGAAGAAAAGAATACCAGTGGAAAAAAAAAATTAAAGCCTTTTTTCCAGTGACTGGCACGAAGCCCCAAATAATTTTTTGGAACCCCAAAAAACTGGCCAACAATGCCCCTCCCGCCGGCCGCGGGTCTGAAGGGGAATGGAAGACATTTCCGGAATGGAAGGCATCGCCCCGAAAGGCCTCGCCCCAACGCCACTGCGGGCGTGTCACCCCAGCTTTGCCCCCCCCCCCCAGCGGTGGACGCATCATGAACCGCACCGGCCTGCCTTATGTTCCGGGGTCCCTGAGTCGCTTGCCCGGTGTGCTTCACTCCCCCTGATCACATCGTTTCAGTGTGGAGAAGGTCAACTGTGTGGGACACCCCAAATAATTGCACATAAATATGTTTTGGAAGTTTGGGTTTGTGCTCTTTAGTGTAAGTGTGGCTAACAACAGCATATTTTTTAGGCTTCGGGATTGCATGCTTCGTGTTTGCCTGAATTGGCGGGCAATTTCGTAAATATCATTATGAAATTGCCCGCCCATTCAAACACTCACATCTCCCACTATAACACTAACCAGACCACACCGTCCCATCACTGACATTTTTTCACACCACACCTAAACAGACCATACACGTCTCAACACTTAGACTTTAAACACTCATAACACTGAACATTTCCACTTTTCTCCAAATTGTATTAATAATATAAAACATCGATTTACTCAATAATGAGTAAATCAATGTTTCACCTACCCATGCTACCATACAACCTTTATAAAAAACACTCAATTACACATTCCCTCTCACATTTCTATGATGGATTTGGATTAGCTCTCCTAAATAACTCTGCATAATATGTTAACCTCACCGTTACATCAAACTCATTGTTAGCCGATTAGCACTCGCCACCATTGGCATCCTAACACACCAACGAACTTGGATTTTCATTAAATCGACCTGCAAATCTGTCTGCAGTCCGTATAGTCGATAGCCATATACATTACCGGACACCATCATACAAATATGGTTGATGACCTCCATCCGGATTAGGAGCATATAATGAATTACAATACCTCACCGCTGCCACTATCCTACTGCCGTCAACCTGCCACTTCCCACGTCAACATACTTGAATTTAGTGAACACCCTATCAAGAAAGACCACGAGGAATATTTGTGGATAGATGGATAACTCTTCTTGTATCTGTACCTGTATTTTGTTCCTCCACTACTGCTATATCTACCGGTATATATATGCTTATACTTCCTGGTATATATTTCATGCTTTACCATCTTTCTTTCTTATATTCACTCTATCTATATATTATTTTTTTTTCTTATATATTTTATATTTTATCTAATTTATAACTTTTAATATTTCCGTCTGATTCATTTGAAAAAGAAACAATGAGCCGTTCTCCATTCCATTCCGAAAGAGTGGCTGAAGGTTGGCGAGAATTGCGGAGTGGAAAATTTCCTCACCGAGTCCTGACCATTTGACTAACTGTTTCGAAGATGAGATTGATTTGGACCGAGCACCGTGGGTGGGGGGGGGGGTGCTGTTCATTGCGTCAAATGATTCTCGTGGAATGATGCTCCCCGTGGTGGTATGGACGCTGTGGCACCACGTTTGCAAGGCCCCACCTCTCCTGCAACCGATGGAATGCATTGGGTGGTGGGGGGGGGGGTCGATTCTGCGCCACCCTTTCGGGTTTTCCAGGGACACCAAGAATTTTCGTTACAAAATGCAGGCATTGCAAGTCTTCCACAAATTCCTGTGCAGCCTCAGCCATTGCAAGCTGTCGGAACTGATTGCCAGTCTTGGCTTTAAAATTTTTCCTGAATGTGATTCGGAACAACACATGTCTTAAAATTGATGAAGGGACTGGGAGGTGAAGCATATCAAATCCTGTCGCCTGAATGCCTCCAAAATGCCTCCAAATGCCGGTACATACACCCATGCAAGAGCAGAAGCACACATTGGTTTGTTCAATGATGATTGGCGTGCGACAAATAATAGCCCACGATTTGTGTCGCCACAAAAAAAAACGACGACCTCCCCCCCCCCCCAGTGCCCCGTCCCCTTGTGCCGGGAGTGCTACCGCCAACACCGACGTGTATGCCGACGTCCCCGGCCTTGCCGCCCCCATGAAGTGTGCCTACACTATGGACGCCGCCACGCTGCTCGCTCTGCCTGGCCCTCTGCCCCCGCGCTCCTGTGGCTGGCGGCCGCGGCC
>CAAHFI010403703.1:0-12039 GCA_900893395.1 Euglena gracilis
TGTGCGGTTTGGGGTGGGAGGGAGGGTTTCCCTGTGGGCTGGCAATCCAGACCCGTATCTCTGCAGGCGGCAGATGCGCGGCTGAAGGAGGTGCAGGAGACGCGGCGTCGGTGGGGCGAGGATGGCGGCGGTGGAGTCCCGCTGTGAGGTGTGGTGGCGGCGGTGCCTGCCTGTGGGGTTGGTGTAGGGGTGGTGGACTGGTGTGGGTGGGGTCTGGGGAGGGTTGCTTGGGATCAAGATTCGGGAGGGTTGTGGTGCACAATGAGTTGGGGTGGTGGATGTTGGGGGGAAGTAGGGTTTCCCCAGGAGAGGAGCCAAGGGTGCACAGTGATCGTGTGTTTGCGGGCTGTTCCAAAGGCCTGCGGGAGCTGTGCTGGGAGGGGTGTGGGGTCTGTGTGTGGTGGGGGGTTGTTGGTTGGGGGAGGGGAGGGGTTGAAGAGGGGCCGCTGTACACCTGTGGTCTGTGGCGGCGGGCCATCGAACCCCCTAAGAATCGGCGCTGCCATCTTCCACACAGCACTGCCCTCTCCTCCACTGCAGGCTGTGGATGGGCGGCTGCGGGAGGTGCAGCAGACGCAGTCCATGGATGGGGCGAGGATGGGCGCCTTGGAGGCCCGCAGCCAGGTGTGGAGCGGCCAGCCGATGTCGCAGTTGCCGGCGACGGCTTCAGCGTGGGTGATGGGTTGACGGTGCAGATGGAGGGAGCTCGCGGAGTCCGAGCAGGGGTGAGGGTGGGGGGTGGTTGGCGATGAAGCCACATTGCCAGTGGGCACGGGCCTGCTTCCTCACACTGCCATCGGCCCCGTCGGGTTGCCAGCCAGCCAGCCAAGTAGCCTTCCTTCTGGCGTTGTGTACCCTGTGCCGTGCCTCCCCTCAGATGGCAGATGACAGTTTGGCCGCGACGAAGCAGGAAGTTGGCCAGCTGAAGGTGCGGCAGGAGGTATGGTTGTCCTGGCACGTGCATGGGGCGACAGGGGTGGGGCAAATGGCCCAGCCGGATGGGGTCGGGTGTGTGGGGCGTGGAGGAATGGCGGGGGAATGTTGCGGTGTGTACTTGGGAGAGGTGAAGGGGGTGGGTCAGAAGGCAGGGTTGGTTGTGGGCTGTGCGGTTTGGGGTGGGAGGAGGGTTTTCCCTGTGGGCTGGCATCCAGACCCCGTATCTCTGCAGGCGGCAGATGCGCGGCTGAAGGAGGTGCAGGAGACGGCGGCGTCGGGTGGGGCGAGGATGGCGGCGGTGGAGTCCCGCTGTGAGGTGTGGTGGCGGCGTGCCTGCCTGTGGGGTTGTGTAGGGGTGGTGGGACTGGTGTGGGTGGGGTCTGGGGAGGGTTGGCTTGGGGATCAGAGATTCGGGAGGGTTGTGGTGCACAATGAGTTGGGGTGGTGGATGTTGGGGGAAGTAGGGTTTCCCCAGGAGAGGAGCCAAGGGGTGCACAGTGATCGTGTGTTTGCGGGCTGTTCCAAAGGCCTGCGGGAGCTGTGCTGGAGGGGTGTGGGGTCTGTGTGTGGTGGGGGTTGATTGGTTGGGGAGGGGAGGGGTTGAAGAGGGCCGCTGTACACCTGTTGGTCTGTGGCGGCGGGCCATCGAACCCCCTAAGAAGTCGGCGCTGCCATCTTCCACACAGCACTGCCCTCTCCTCCACTGCAGGCTGTGGATGGGCGGCTGCGGAGGTGCAGCAGACGCAGTCCATGGATGGGGCGAGGATGGGCGCCTTGGAGGCCCGCAGCCAGGTGTGGAGCGGCCAGCGATGTCGCAGTGCCGGCGGACGGCTTCAGCGTGGGTGATGGGTTGACGGTGCAGATGGGAGGGAGCTCGCGGAGTCCGAGCAGCAGGGGTGAGGGTGGGGGGTGGTTGGCGATGAAGCACATTGCCAGTGGGCACGGGCCCCTGCTTCCTCCACACTGCCATCGGCCCCCGGGTTGCCAGCCAGCCAGCCAAGTAGCCTTCCTTCTGGCGTTGTGTACCCTGTGCCCCTGTGCCTCCCCTCAGATGGCAGATGACAGTTTGGCCGCGACGAAGCAGGAAGTTGGCCAGCTGAAGGTGCGGCAGGAGGTATGGTTGTCCTGGACGTGCATGGGGCGACAGGGGTGGGGCAATGGCCCAGCCGGATGGGGTCGGGTGTGTGGGGCGTGGAGGAATGGCGGGGAATGTTGCGGTGTGTATTGGGAGAGGTGAAGGGGGTGGGTCAGAAGGCAGGGGTTTTGTGGGCTGTGCGGTTTGGGGTGGGAGGGAGGGTTTCCTGTGGGCTGCATCCAGACCCCGTATCGCAGGCGGCAGATGCGCGGCTGAAGGAGGTGCAGGAGACGGCGGCGTCGGGTGGGGCGAGGAATGGCGGCGGTGGAGTCCCGCTGTGAGGTGTGGTGGCGGCGGTGCCTGCCTGTGGGGTTGGTGTAGGGGTGGTGGCTGGTGTGGGTGGGGTCTGGGGAGGGTTGGCTTGGGATCAGAGATTCGGGAGGGTTGTGGTGCACAATGAGTTGGGGTGGTGGATGTTGGGGGGAAGTAGGGTTTCCCCAGGAGAGGAGCCAAGGGTGCACAGTGATCGTGTGTTTGCGGGCTGTTCCAAAGGCCTGCGGGAGCTGTGCTGGGAGGGGTGTGGGGTCTGTGTGTGGTGGGGGTTGTTGGTTGGGGGAGGGGAGGGGGTTGAAGAGGGCCGCTGTACACCTGTTGGTCTGTGGCGGCGGGCCATCGAACCCCCTAAGAAGTCGGCGCTGCCATCTTCCACACAGCACTGCCCTCTCCTCCACTGCAGGCTGTGGATGGGCGGCTGCGGGAGGTGCAGCAGACGCAGTCCATGGATGGGGCGAGGATGGGCGCCTTGGAGGCCCGCAGCCAGGTGTGGGACGGCCAGCGATGTCGCAGTTGCTTCAGCGTGGGTGATGGGTTGACGGTGCAGATGGGAGGGAGCTCGCGGAGTCCGAGCAGCAGGGGTGAGGGTGGGGGGTGGTTGGCGATGAAGCACATTGCCAGTGGGCACGGGCCCTGCTTCCTCCACACTGCCATCGGCCCCGTCGGGTTGCCAGCCAGCCAGCCAAGTAAGCCTTCCTTCTGGCGTTGTGTACCCCTGTGCCCCTGTGCCTCCCCTCAGATGGCAGATGACAGTTTGGCCGCGACGAAGCAGGAAGTTGGCCAGCTGAAGGTGCGGCAGGAGGTATGGTTGTCCTGGACGTGCATGGGGCGACAGGGGTGGGGCAATGGCCCAGCCGGATGGGGTCGGGTGTGTGGGGCGTGGAGGAATGGCGGGGGAATGTTGCGGTGTGTACTTGGGAGAGGTGAAGGGGGTGGGTCAGAAGGCAGGGGTTGGTTGTGGGCTGTGCGGTTTGGGGTGGGAGGGAGGGTTTCCCTGTGGGCTGGCATCCAGACCCCGTATCTCTGCAGGCGGCAGATGCGCGGCTGAAGGAGGTGCAGGAGACGGCGGCGTCGGGTGGGGCGAGGATGGCGGCGGTGGAGTCCCGCTGTGAGGTGTGGTGGCGGCGGTGCCTGCCTGTGGGGTTGGTGTAGGGGTGGTGGGACTGGTGTGGGTGGGGTCTGGGGAGGGTTGGCTTGGGGATCAGAGATTCGGGAGGGTTGTGGTGCACAATGAGTTGGGGTGGTGGATGTTGGGGGGAAGTAGGGTTTCCCAGGAGAGGAGCCAAGGGTGCACAGTGATCGTGTGTTTGCGGGCTGTTCCAAAGGCCTGCGGGAGCTGTGCTGGGAGGGGTGTGGGGTCTGTGTGTGGTGGGGGGTTGTTGGTTGGGGGAGGGAGGGGGTTGAAGAGGGGCCGCTGTACACCTGTTGGTCTGTGGCGGCGGGCCATCGAACCCCCTAAGAAGTCGGCGCTGCCATCTTCCACACAGCACTGCCCTCTCCTCCACTGCAGGCTGTGGATGGGCGGCTGCGGGAGGTGCAGCAGACGCAGTCCATGGATGGGGCGAGGATGGGCGCCTTGGAGGCCCGCAGCCAGGTGTGGAGCGGCCAGCGATGTCGCAGTTGCCGGCGGACGGCTTCAGCGTGGGTGATGGGTTGACGGTGCAGATGGGAGGGAGCTCGCGGAGTCCGAGCAGCAGGGGTGAGGGTGGGGGTGGTTGGCGATGAAGCACATTGCCAGTGGGCACGGGCCCTGCTTCCTCCACACTGCCATCGGCCCCGTCGGGTTGCCAGCCAGCCAGCCAAGTAGCCTTCCTTCTGGCGTTGTGTACCCTGTGCCCCTGTGCCTCCCCTCAGATGGCAGATGACAGTTTGGCCGCGACGAAGCAGGAAGTTGGCCAGCTCAAGGTGCGGCAGGAGGTATGGTTGTCCTGGAACGTGCATGGGGCGATAGGGGTGGGGCAATGGCCCAGCCGGATGGGGTCGGGTGTGTGGGGCGTGGAGGAATGGCGGGGGAATGTTGCGGTGTGTACTTGGGAGAGGTGAAGGGGGTGGGTCAGAAGGCAGGGGTTGGTTTGGGCTGTGCGGTTTGGGGTGGGAGGGAGGGTTTCCCTGTGGGCTGGCATCCAGACCCGTATCTCTGCAGGCGGCAGATGCGCGGCTGAAGGAGGTGCAGGAGACGGCGGCGTCGGGTGGGGCGAGGATGGCGGCGGTGGAGTCCCGCTGTGAGGTGTGGTGGCGGCGGTGCCTGCCTGTGGGGTTGGTGTAGGGGTGGTGGGACTGGTGTGGGTGGGGTCTGGGAGGGTTGGCTTGGGGATCAGAGATTCGGGAGGGTTGTGGTGCACAATGAGTTGGGGTGGTGGATGTTGGGGGGAAGTAGGGTTTCCCCAGGAGAGGAGCCAAGGGTGCACAGTGATCGTGTGTTTGCGGGCTGTTCCAAAGGCCTGCGGGAGCTGTGCTGGGAGGGGTGGGGTCTGTGTGTGGTGGGGGTTGTTGGTTGGGGGAGGGGAGGGGTTGAAGAGGGGCCGCTGTACACCTGTTGGTCTGTGGCGGCGGGCCATCGAACCCCCTAAGAAGTCGGCGCTGCCATCTTCCACACAGCACTGCCCTCTCCTCCACTGCAGGCTGTGGATGGGCGGCTGCGGGAGGTGCAGCAGACGCAGTCCATGGATGGGGCGAGGATGGGCGCCTTGGAGGCCCGCAGCCAGGTGTGGAGCGGCCAGCGATGTCGCAGTTGCCGGCGGACGGCTTCAGCGTGGGTGATGGGTTGACGGTGCAGATGGGAGGGAGCTCGCGGAGTCCGAGCAGCAGGGGTGAGGGTGGGGGGTGGTTGGCGATGAAGCACATTGCCAGTGGGCACGGGCCCTGCTTCCTCCACACTGCCATCGGCCCCGTCGGGTTGCCAGCCAGCCAGCCAAGTAGCCTTCCTTCTGGCGTTGTGTACCCGTGCCCCTGTGCCTCCCCTCAGATGGCAGATGACAGTTTGGCCGCGACGAAGCAGGAAGTTGGCCAGCTCAAGGTGCGGCAGGAGGTATGGTTGTCCTGGAACGTGCATGGGGCGATAGGGGTGGGGCAATGGCCCAGCCGGATGGGTCGGGTGTGTGGGGCGTGGAGGAATGGCGGGGGAATGTTGCGGTGTGTACTTGGGAGAGGTGAAGGGGGTGGGTCAGAAGGCAGGGGTTGGTTGTGGGCTGTGCGGTTTGGGGTGGGAGGGAGGGTTTCCCTGTGGGCTGGCATCCAGACCCCGTATCTCTGCAGGCGGCAGATGCGCGGCTGAAGGAGGTGCAGGAGACGGCGGCGTCGGGTGGGGCGAGGATGGCGGCGGTGGAGTCCCGCTGTGAGGTGTGGTGGCGGCGGTGCCTGCCTGTGGGGTTGGTGTAGGGGTGGTGGGACTGGTGTGGGTGGGGTCTGGGGAGGGTTGGCTTGGGGATCAGAGATTCGGGAGGGTTGTGGTGCACAATGAGTTGGGGTGGTGGATGTTGGGGGGAAGTAGGGTTTCCCCAGGAGAGGAGCCAAGGGTGCACAGTGATCGTGTGTTTGCGGGCTGTTCCAAAGGCCTGCGGGAGCTGTGCTGGGAGGGGTGTGGGGTCTGTGTGTGGTGGGGGGTTGTTGGTTGGGGGAGGGGAGGGGTTGAAGAGGGGCCGCTGTACACCTGTTGGTCTGTGGCGGCGGGCCATCGAACCCCCTAAGAAGTCGGCGCTGCATCTTCCACACAGCACTGCCCTCTCCTCCACTGCAGGCTGTGGATGGGCGGCTGCGGGAGGTGCAGCAGACGCAGTCCATGGATGGGGCGAGGATGGGCGCCTTGGAGGCCCGCAGCCAGGTGTGGAGCGGCCAGCGATGTCGCAGTTGCGGCGGACGGCTTCAGCGTGGGTGATGGGTTGACGGTGCAGATGGGAGGGAGCTCGCGGAGTCCGAGCAGCAGGGGTGAGGGTGGGGGTGGTTGGCGATGAAGCACATTGCCAGTGGGCACGGGCCCTGCTTCCTCCACACTGCCATCGCCCCGTCGGGTTGCCAGCCAGCCAGCCAAGTAGCCTAGCCTTCCTTCTGGCGTTGTGTGCCGCCCCTGTGCCTCCCCTCAGATGGCAGATGACAGTTTGGCCGCGACGAAGCAGGAAGTTGGCCAGCTCAAGGTGCGGCAGGAGGTATGGTTGTCCTGGAACGTGCATGGGGCGATAGGGGTGGGGCAATGGCCCAGCCGGATGGGTCGGGTGTGTGGGGCGTGGAGGAATGGCGGGGGAATGTTGCGGTGTGTACTTGGGAGAGGTGAAGGGGGTGGGTCAGAAGGCAGGGGTTGGTTGTGGGCTGTGCGGTTTGGGGTGGGAGGGAGGGTTTCCCTGTGGGCTGGCATCCAGACCCCGTATCTCTGCAGGCGGCAGATGCGCGGCTGAAGGAGGTGCAGGAGACGGCGGCGTCGGGTGGGGCGAGGATGGCGGCGGTGGAGTCCCGCTGTGAGGTGTGGTGGCGGCGGTGCCTGCCTGTGGGGTTGGTGTAGGGGTGGTGGGACTGGTGTGGGTGGGGTCTGGGGAGGGTTGGCTTGGGGATCAGAGATTCGGGAGGGTTGTGGTGCACAATGAGTTGGGGTGGTGGATGTTGGGGGGAAGTAGGGTTTCCCCAGGAGAGGAGCCAAGGGTGCACAGTGATCGTGTGTTTGCGGGCTGTTCCAAAGGCCTGCGGGAGCTGTGCTGGGAGGGGTGTGGGGTCTGTGTGTGGTGGGGGTTGTTGGTTGGGGAGGGGAGGGGTTGAAGAGGGGCCGCTGTACACCTGTTGGTCTGTGGCGGCGGGCCATCGAACCCCCTAAGAAGTCGGCGCTGCCATCTTCCACACAGCACTGCCCTCTCCTCCACTGCAGGCTGTGGATGGGCGGCTGCGGGAGGTGCAGCAGACGCAGTCCATGGATGGGGCGAGGATGGGCGCCTTGGAGGCCCGCAGCCAGGTGTGGAGCGGCCAGCGATGTCGCAGTTGCCGGCGGACGGCTTCAGCGTGGGTGATGGGTTGACGGTGCAGATGGGAGGGAGCTCGCGGAGTCCGAGCAGCAGGGGTGAGGGTGGGGGGTGGTTGGCGATGAAGCACATTGCCAGTGGGCACGGGCCCTGCTTCCTCCACACTGCCATCGGCCCCGTCGGGTTGCCAGCCAGCCAGCCAAGTAGCCTTCCTTCTGGCGTTGTGTACCCCTGTGCCCCTGTGCCTCCCCTCAGATGGCAGATGACAGTTTGGCCGCGACGAAGCAGGAAGTTGGCCAGCTCAAGGTGCGGCAGGAGGTATGGTTGTCCTGGAACGTGCATGGGGCGATAGGGGTGGGGCAATGGCCCAGCCGGATGGGGTCGGGTGTGTGGGGCGTGGAGGAATGGCGGGGGAATGTTGCGGTGTGTACTTGGGAGAGGTGAAGGGGGTGGGTCAGAAGGCAGGGGTTGGTTGTGGGCTGTGCGGTTTGGGGTGGGAGGGAGGGTTTCCCTGTGGGCTGGCATCCAGACCCCGTATCTCTGCAGGCGGCAGATGCGCGGCTGAAGGAGGTGCAGGAGACGGCGGCGTCGGGTGGGGCGAGGATGGCGGCGGTGGAGTCCCGCTGTGAGGTGTGGTGGCGGCGGTGCCTGCCTGTGGGGTTGGTGTAGGGGTGGTGGGACTGGTGTGGGTGGGGTCTGGGGAGGGTTGGCTTGGGGATCAGAGATTCGGGAGGGTTGTGGTGCACAATGAGTTGGGGTGGTGGATGTTGGGGGGAAGTAGGGTTTCCCCAGGAGAGGAGCCAAGGGTGCACAGTGATCGTGTGTTTGCGGGCTGTTCCAAAGGCCTGCGGGAGCTGTGCTGGGAGGGGTGTGGGGTCTGTGTGTGGTGGGGGGTTGTTGGTTGGGGGAGGGGAGGGGGTTGAAGAGGGCCGCTGTACACCTGTTGGTCTGTGGCGGCGGGCCATCGAACCCCTAAAAGTCGGCGCTGCCATCTTCCACACAGCACTGCCCTCTCCTCCACTGCAGGCTGTGGATGGGCGGCTGCGGGAGGTGCAGCAGACGCAGTCCATGGATGGGGCGAGGATGGGCGCCTTGGAGGCCCGCAGCCAGGTGTGGAGCGGCCAGCGATGTCGCAGTTGCCGGCGGACGGCTTCAGCGTGGGTGATGGGTTGACGGTGCAGATGGGAGGGAGCTCGCGGAGTCCGAGCAGCAGGGGTGAGGGTGGGGGGTGGTTGGCGATGAAGCACATTGCCAGTGGGCACGGGCCCTGCTTCCTCCACACTGCCATCGGCCCCGTCGGGTTGCCAGCCAGCCAGCCAAGTAGCCTTCCTTCTGGCGTTGTGTGCCGTGCCCCTGTGCCTCCCCTCAGATGGCAGATGACAGTTTGGCCGCGACGAAGCAGGAAGTTGGCCAGCTGAAGGTGCGGCAGGAGGTATGGTTGTCCTGGAACGTGCATGGGGCGATAGGGGTGGGGCAATGGCCCAGCCGGATGGGTCGGGTGTGTGGGGCGTGGAGGAATGGCGGGGGAATGTTGCGGTGTGTACTTGGGAGAGGTGAAGGGGGTGGGTCAGAAGGCAGGGGTTGGTTGTGGGCTGTGCGGTTTGGGGTGGGAGGGAGGGTTTCCCTGTGGGCTGGCATCCAGACCCGTATCTCTGCAGGCGGCAGATGCGCGGCTGAAGGAGGTGCAGGAGACGGCGGCGTCGGGTGGGGCGAGGATGGCGGCGGTGGAGTCCCGCTGTGAGGTGTGGTGGCGGCGGTGCCTGCCTGTGGGGTTGGTGTAGGGGTGGTGGGACTGGTGTGGGTGGGGTCTGGGGAGGGTTGGCTTGGGGATCAGAGATTCGGGAGGGTTGTGGTGCACAATGAGTTGGGGTGGTGGATGTTGGGGGAAGTAGGGTTTCCCCAGGAGAGGAGCCAAGGGTGCACAGTGATCGTGTGTTTGCGGGCTGTTCCAAAGGCCTGCGGGAGCTGTGCTGGGAGGGGTGTGGGGTCTGTGTGTGGTGGGGGGTTGTTGGTTGGGGAGGGGAGGGGTTGAAGAGGGGCCGCTGTACACCTGTTGGTCTGTGGCGGCGGGCCATCGAACCCCTAAGAAGTCGGCGCTGCCATCTTCCACACAGCACTGCCTCTCCTCCACTGCAGGCTGTGGATGGGCGGCTGCGGGAGGTGCAGCAGACGCAGTCCATGGATGGGGCGAGGATGGGCGCCTTGGAGGCCCGCAGCCAGGTGTGGAGCGGCCAGCGATGTCGCAGTTGCCGGCGGACGGCTTCAGCGTGGGTGATGGGTTGACGGTGCAGATGGGAGGGAGCTCGCGGAGTCCGAGCAGCAGGGTGAGGGTGGGGGGTGGTTGGCGATGAAGCACATTGCCAGTGGGCACGGGCCCTGCTTCCTCCACACTGCCATCGGCCCCGTCGGGTTGCCAGCCAGCCAGCCAAGTAGCCTTCCTTCTGGCGTTGTGTACCCCTGTGCCCCTGTGCCTCCCCTCAGATGGCAGATGACAGTTTGGCCGCGACGAAGCAGGAAGTTGGCCAGCTGAAGGTGCGGCAGGAGGTATGGTTGTCCTGGAACGTGCATGGGGCGATAGGGGTGGGGCAATGGCCCAGCCGGATGGGTCGGGTGTGTGGGGCGTGGAGGAATGGCGGGGGAATGTTGCGGTGTGTACTTGGGAGAGGTGAAGGGGGTGGGTCAGAAGGCAGGGGTTGTTGTGGGCTGTGCGGTTTGGGGTGGGAGGGAGGGTTTCCCTGTGGGCTGGCATCCAGACCCCGTATCTCTGCAGGCGGCAGATGCGCGGCTGAAGGAGGTGCAGGAGACGGCGGCGTCGGGTGGGGCGAGGATGGCGGCGGTGGAGTCCCGCTGTGAGGTGTGGTGGCGGCGGTGCCTGCCTGTGGGGTTGGTGTAGGGGTGGTGGGACTGGTGTGGGTGGGGTCTGGGGAGGGTTGGCTTGGGGATCAGAGATTCGGGAGGGTTGTGGTGCACAATGAGTTGGGGTGGTGGATGTTGGGGGAAGTAGGGTTTCCCCAGGAGAGGAGCCAAGGGTGCACAGTGATCGTGTGTTTGCGGGCTGTTCCAAAGGCCTGCGGGAGCTGTGCTGGGAGGGGTGTGGGGTCTGTGTGTGGTGGGGGTTGTTGGTTGGGGGAGGGGAGGGGGTTGAAGAGGGGCCGCTGTACACCTGTTGGTCTGTGGCGGCGGGCCATCGAACCCCCTAAAGTCGGCGCTGCCATCTTCCACACAGCACTGCCCTCTCCTCCACTGCAGGCTGTGGATGGGCGGCTGCGGGAGGTGCAGCAGACGCAGTCCATGGATGGGGCGAGGATGGGCGCCTTGGAGGCCCGCAGCCAGGTGTGGAGCGGCCAGCGATGTCGCAGTTGCCGGCGGACGGCTTCAGCGTGGGTGATGGGTTGACGGTGCAGATGGGAGGGAGCTCGCGGAGTCCGAGCAGCAGGGGTGAGGGTGGGGGGTGGTTGGCGATGAAGCACATTGCCAGTGGGCACGGGCCCTGCTTCCTCCACACTGCCATCGGCCCCGTCGGGTTGCCAGCCAGCCAGCCAAGTAGCCTTCCTTCTGGCGTTGTGTACCCCTGTGCCCCTGTGCCTCCCTCAGATGGCAGATGACAGTTTGGCCGCGACGAAGCAGGAAGTTGGCCAGCTGAAGGTGCGGCAGGAGGTATGGTTGTCCTGGAACGTGCATGGGGCGAAGGGGTGGGGCAATGGCCCAGCCGGATGGGGTCGGGTGTGTGGGGCGTGGAGGAATGGCGGGGGAATGTTGCGGTGTGTACTTGGGAGAGGTGAAGGGGGTGGGTCAGAAGGCAGGGTTGTTGTGGGCTGTGCGGTTTGGGGTGGGAGGGAGGGTTTCGCCTGTGGGCTGGCATCCAGACCCCGTATCTCTGCAGGCGGCAGATGCGCGGCTGAAGGAGGTGCAGGAGACGGCGGCGTCGGGTGGGGCGAGGATGGCGGCGGTGGAGTCCCGCTGTGAGGTGTGTGGCGGCGGTGCCTGCCTGTGGGGTTGGTGTGGGGTGGTGGGACTGGTGTGGGTGGGGTCTGGGGAGGGTTGGCTTGGGGATCAGAGATTCGGGAGGGTTGTGGTGCACAATTGGGGTGGTGGATGTTGGGGGGAAGTAGGGTTTCCCAGGAGAGGAGCCCAAGGGTGCACAGTGATCGTGTGTTTTGCGGGCTGTTCCAAAGGCCTGCGGAGCTGTGCTGGGAGGGGTGTGGGGTCTGTGTGTGGTGGGGGGTTTGTTGGTTGGGGAGGGGAGGGGGTTGAAGAGGGCAGCTGTACACCTGTCTGGTCTGTGGCGGCGAGCCATCGAAACCCCCTAAGAAGTCGGCGCTGCATCTTCCACACAGCACTGGCCCTCTCCTCCACTGCAGGCTGTGGATGGCGGCTGCGGAGGTGCAGCAGACGCAGTCCATGGATGGGGCGAGGATGGGCGCCTTGGAGGCCGCAGCCAGGTGTGGCGGCCAGCGATGTCGCAGTTGCGGCGGACGGCTTTCAGCGTGGGTGATGGGTTGACGGTGCAGAATGGGAGGGAGCTCGCGGAGTCCGAGCAGCAGGGGTGAGGGTGGGGGGTGGTTGGCGATGAAGCACATTGCCAGTGGGCACGGGCCTGCTTCCTCCACACTGCCATCGGCCCCGTCGGGTTGCCAGCCAGCCAGCCAAGTAGCCTTCCTTCTGGCGTTGTGTACCGCTGTGGCCCCTGTGTGCTCCCCTCAGATGGCAGATGACAGTTTGGCCGCGACGAAGCAGGAAGTTGGCCAGCTCAAG
>CAAHFI010406777.1:0-15817 GCA_900893395.1 Euglena gracilis
AAACTGGAGAATGAATTGGAAAGTTTCTGAAAAGTGGATTTAAGCGCGCACTTAGCGATGTTATGCGCGACTTTGAAAAATGGTCCTTTGGGTGCTTCCCCCCCCTCAGACCGTCGACGACCCCCAACAGTCTACACCTTCGACACGAAGGTGTACTTGGACCAGAAGACAGGAGCAGAGTCGAACGAAGAAGAACCAGAAGGAGAAGTTAGCAGAATAAGCATATCCAGAAAGGCACGACCCCGACGAGTGTCCATTCTCAGGCCAATTGTCAATTTCAAATCTGACGTTCAATAGACAATGCAGTGAAGAAGGAAATGGAATCAAACACTCGACGTGAACTACCTGGAGCGGCAGCCGCCGCAGCAGCTGGAGAACATGGAGGTGCGGACACAACATGGCGAACCGTGGCCGTCCCTTCCCCTCAGTTCCCTTCATCAGAAAGTTGCCAGAAAAAACCCCACCCAGTGACGGCCACGGTCGGTGGACGACAGTGTTCAGAAAGACCAGAACGAGGGAGGAACCCCCAGCCCAATACGGGCAGAAACACCTGGGTCCAAAAGCCAAGCCAGATGGGACAAAAGAAACCCAGAGGATTCCAAAGGCATGTCCAACAAGCAGAACCAGCTGCCAGGACGCATTTCATGCAAAAGCGCGGAAGATGGAATCAAGGACAACGTGGTGCTCATGGGGGAAAAATTCCACAAGCAACTCCCCACAGGAAGGGGAAGAAATGGTCTGTCAAATCCCGCCAATTTTTCTAACACAGCAACCCCTCCCAATGGGAAGAAGGCGGGGGCACAACAGCCCCACCAGGTTTCCGGTGGAGCTGGAGACCATGGTCCAGAACAGCAACATGGAGGGGAAACCAAGGACATATGGACCAGAGTTTTGTTCAATTTCAATTGCACGGCCATGCAGGCCAACAAGTGCAGGGACATGGAGGCCAGTTTTCACAGGGCAATGGAGACCAGAATTTATCTGGCCAGGGAGGCCAAATGCGAGGTCAACAAGGCCATGGGGGCCAAAGGGGTGACCCAGAAATGTCCCAGAAGCTAAGGTGCAAACCTTTCATAATTCAACTTCAGCAGCCCCAGGTCGACGCCCCGCAGGGTGTATTGGAGGAAAAGGGGGCCCACCCAACACCCCCCAGGGCAAATTATTCCACCCATGGCTGGGGCAGATCAGAACAAGGGGGGGACCCTCGGCGGCGCCTGTATGGTATGTTATCTGACAACACCGATGTCAAGGTCCGGCAAAAGAAAGCTTGTGAGCAGAGACGGAGAGAGCGCGTGCACACTCCCACCCAGCGTCAAATAACTTAATCCCTAGGGGTTTTGCGCGGTCCGAGGTGAAACGAAACGGTCTTTGGAGGAAAAATATGAAAGCATTAAATGAAAGGGACTGATCTGGGGACACTGGCTATGGACACAACCCTTCCCCACGTGTGGAATTTCTTGCCTTCACGCCTAATTTCTAAGGGGGGGGCGCCATGCCCAACGCACTTGTGCTGCGTTTGATTTGTGCCAAATCAGAAGATCTGTACAGACAGAAGACTCGTGAGCAGAAAAATATCATGTGTACGCAATGTATATTTTTTAGTGGGGAAAGGGGCTTTGGCCTTCCCCCAGACGATTGGGAGGGGAACCCAGAATGCTCCCTATTTTTCAAGATTTTGGTTCCAAAGTTTTTTATACAGGGACAAAAGCGAAAGGAATCTCAGTCCACCAAACACTGGGATCAAAAGCATAGAACTGTGTACATTACGGGCCTAAGCCTTGGATAATTTGAATAATTGCATTAAAGCGTCAGCCACTTGGTTTGTGGTGGCTTGAGGGATGGTATCCCCATTTTGTCCAAATATCCCATAAAAGTCAGCAGGCGCTTTGATGGTGCTTTAAGCCAGGATTTCACCCCACAAAATCGTTAATGGTCGAGTACTGTTCCGTTTTCCCCTTCAAAGTTTGACTGCGCAAATCACGCAAAGTAGGGGCCACCTGGGGGGCGGACTTTTCATCTCCTTGCAGTTGGTGAACATAACCCTGTTAGGGGTTATTTTGAAGCAGGGGTCCCTTGCACTTTCATTTTGATTAATTGGGGCCACCAGTCGGCTGAATCCCAAAAAAGGGTGACCGTCAAAACTTTGGTCTGTGGGAATTCTTTCTATCTGGGGAGAAATGTTTGAATAATTCCCCAGGGGGGTTCGCAGACAATCCCCCTAGATTGTCCAGTGGACATTACAGTGCATCCACCCCTGAAGTTTCCCAATGTGACCATCTGGCCACAACGTTGGTAATTTTTTGTTTCCTGGGGAGGAAAACAAGTATGTTTCCACGTTTATAAATTCTTTGAACTGTTGTTTTAGCCATTGGAAAAACTGGGGGTCTAAAGATTAATCCCCACTATCCATCTTCCACCTTCTTATGGGGTCTGCTATTTAGGTTTATGTGCAAAACGGAGTCTTATCTCCAGAATTCTTGCATAATTTTGCCTGTTTGGATGTCCAGCCCCCCCCAGGCATTGGTGCTGGTGTCTGAGTGTAACTCAATGGCTGCACTTTGGGGGAAGGGTCTTACCCCCCAGGCGTCCAGTATAATTTTTTATTCCCCTCAATTGGGCATTTTGTTCCTTTAAAGGGATGTTTTGAATCCCAGGGGGATGTGGAATTTGCCACCAAAACATTTGCAATGGAATATGTAAAAGCTCTTAAAAAGGGCAGGGCCATCAGATTGCACTTAATCTCACCCAAAATGGCAGCCAGTTGTCTTTTTGACATGAACGCTTTTTTCTCAATTTTTCCCAGCTCCTTCTTTATTGTCTTTACTTTCTGGGGAGCACTTGTAATTTCTCTTCTTGGAAGTTGAGTTGAAACCCAAGAGGATTTAAACTTGGGTGGGCTGTAGGGTTGACTTTTTGACATTGATTTTGAACACTGCTTTCAGAAAATCTCTGACCACTGTGATGAGATTTTTTTGGTTATTGTTCTCAGTGGGGCTCACCAGCAAAATGTAGTCCAGGTATATGAATACCTGAATGGCCCGTTTTCTCCAACGTTTTTCGAAGGTTTTCATGACCCCCATGAAGATTTGGCGCATTACGTTCGGGCCAAAAAGCCTGCCTCGAATTCCCATGTCACCCCCCCCAACTGATGGTTTAAAAAAGGCTTTAGGGCCTGGCTCACTGGGATGTGAAAATAGGCATCCTTTCAGTCGATTTTGGCTGCCTAGTAGCCTTTTTTTAAAACAGGAAAAATATTCTGGATGTGATCCAGCTGTTGATTTAGTTCCCTGCAGTCGCTTATCAACCTCCACTTTGGTTGTCCCCCTTCTGGTTTCGAAACCAAAAGGCACGGTATGAGATGTTTGGAGTTTGAATTCACATTCTGTGACCTAGTTCTTTTGTAGTCCTGCATAGTCTTTTCTGCCTGTTTCAGGACCAAATTTGCTCTGGTTTTTTGGGTAGGTGTTGCCAGTTTTGCCGGGTGAACCGAGCGGGTTTAAATTCCATCCCTGATGAGTTAACATATTGCTTGGGGAGCCTGTTTTGTCCACCATTTCAGGCTTTTTTGCAAACGTTGGTGTAGGGGGTTGTCTCCCCATTTCCCTCCATGGAACTTTTTTCGTGAATTAGATGTTTTGGGGTGGCTGGGTTGGGGTGTTGGTCATTTTAACCAGAAAAGGGATGCCCCGCCTGTGGTCCCTGTGAAGGGACCCCTGGGGGCGCAACCTGAATAGGGTCCTTTAAATGTGAACACGTCAGGCTCACTTGGTGAGCATTTTACCTTTAGGGGAGTGTGGTAAATGTGGGGTAGGGCTGGGTGTTGGTGTAGATGCAGATGACAATGACGTGCTTGGACTCTTGGGTTTAAATTGACTTCTCAATGGAACTTGATACTTTTTGACATCCTGAATTGACTTGAAATTTGACACTAGAAAATGCAACGCAATTGGTGACAATAATTGACAGAAGAACAGAGCACTGTGCAAAACAAATGTACATTTGGGGGGAGCTACAGCTTGGGGGGTTACTTGGTATACTATGCGCAATTATTAACGAATTGCGCAATCCCTGTGGCTGCAACACCTTTATTCGTCGAACCCCGGGGATCCCATCTTATTTCATTAAAGCCTCCATGTAAAGCCATCAGTGCAGACACTGTTGCTTCAACCACTAAATATTTTTTGGCGAAACATGGGGTATCACCCCAGGTGTGGGGGGCACACTCCACCAGAGGGACGGGAGTTGGTTCACTCCAAAAATTGGGGGTTTCAGCCCAAGAAGTTTGTGAAATTGGCCAGTGGAGGAGGGTGGATGCTTCACAACCCATCCTAAAACGCTTGGAGCCCGAAGCGTTTTAGGAAGTGCCCTGGCCCCTCAAATTTCAGTGCACAGTCAAGCCTGACAAGGGCAAAATGCAGAGCCCGAGGTGTCTCGTACTCCCTCGAGGCAGACCGACAAGGGAGGAAGGGACACCGAGGACGAAGCTCAAACGCCTTGTGAGCCTAACTCCCCCCCGTAAAAGGAAATTTGTGTTCAAGAGCCCTCGGTCAGTAAATGGGTGCACCACCCAAGGGGCAAAAATTCACGTTGCCAAGTCGGAGCAGCATCGTAAGACAACCCCGGCGAGACAGCACTAGGAAGGGACTCATAACCCAGCGCATCGAACAATCACACAACAAACCGCCAGCGAACAAGGCATGGTTTCTCAAGGCCTTTGTGCTTCGCCCTCGGTGTCCCTTCCTCCCTTGTCGGTCTCCCCGAGGGAGTACGACTGTTTGTATGTTACTTGGAGTGGCGCTTCCTATTGTTTTCTGGTGCCCAATTTGGTGGATATTTATGTCCTTCGCAAAACGTCAGTTGGCAACGACCGCAAATAAATTGACTCCGATAGACAACGTAAAAACCTCGTGCCGAGGGAAGTTTTTCAAGGGTACAATGTGGCGGTCCTTTTGTCGAAGGCCGCGACGGTGCACATCGTCCCCGTGATCGAATCCGGGAAGAGGTGGATGGTTTTTGGACTGAGCACAACGAAGTGTGCCAGGGAGGTGAACGGCCTAGCGTCCGTGGCCTTGGTATCCCCGTACTCCCTCGTGCAAAACCGACATGGGAGGTAGGGGCACCATGGGCAAAGCACAAATAGTTTTGAGAGGACATGCCTTGATTGCTGGCGGTGCTCTTTAAACTGTTCCGGCGCGTTTGGTTCGGACACCTCGGGATTCATAAACACCATGCCTTTCTTGCCGGCAGTCGCACCCCCTCGAGGCAAACCGACCAAGGAGGAAGGGACACCGAGGGCGAAGCAAAAAGACTTTTTCAGGCGATGCCTTGATCGCCGGAGGTTTGTTGTGATTGTTTTGGTGCGCTGGGTTAGGAGTTTGCACTTATTGCAGCCTCACTAGAGTTGGCTGACTCCTACTTGCCATTCAACACCAAGGAGAAAGGAACTGTTCAACATTTCGTAAAGTTTGTAAATAAATACCTATTGGGAAAGTTCTCTTCCTGGTGGTGCGCCTCTCTCTGACACACCATGGCTTCCCCCAAAAGAAAATTTCCTTTTCGGACACTTCCTCACCATAAAGGGGCACCCACAGCTCTTGGCAGTTGGTGGCCAAAAAACCAAACAGAAAACCAATATCAAACCCATGGTAACAGAAAGTTCGGCCCAGATTCCAACAAGCGGAAACAATGGGTGCCCCAAGGTTGTCATCCACCAAAGTCCCCATCAATTCAAATCCCCAGTACCGGCAGATGGAACGTAGACCCAGGGAGACAACATCGACCGGGACTTGGAGGCCGATTCTGCAAGCACATTCCCACTGGACGGGACAAAAAATGCTTGCCTACAACCCCTAAAAAGTCTCCAATTCACAACCCCTCAAAGGGGAAAGGGGGGCTCACAGAGGCCACCCCGGTCTTCACATGCAGCTTGAGACCCACTTAAAGTTAAGCCAAAGGCAAAGAGAAGCCAGGCAATGCAGACCAGAGCCATTACCGCCAAGAATTTCTAGCCCACTGGGGGCATCACTTTCTACGCCATGGGGGCCAGAAGCTAACCAGCTTTCAGCCCAGTGAGGCCTTACTACATGGCTCAGGCCCAGGAGGACCCCCAAATGGGACCCACAGGGGCCCTTTAATTTGAGAGTTGCAAAGCACCAAACCCTGTAACCTTGAATTTTGGTACCACTTATCTTGTTAAGCTTTCGCTCTCAGAATGAGAGTCTCTCGTTGTTTTATGCTTAACCATAGTACTGTATAGGCTCGGCTGTGGCCAGATTTTAGGCCGTAGCCAGCTTGTATCTGGTACACAGTGCCATGGCATAATGGCTGGCTGGTATACATCCCCCTCCAAGGGCACTGCCTGCCTTCCCTTCTGGACTGGGCCATTCGGGACACCAGGCACAGTTCCAAGAACAGGTGATCAGTCATGAATTTTACGTCCAGGTCGCAAGCTGGTTGTGATCCTTCACATTTACCTTTGCCTTTCTGGCCTTACTGTCCTTTTTCCGCTTAACGTACGGCTTCGGTCCAACGCTATGCACCGTCTTTCCGGAATGCTCGTTGTTTTCTCTCCACATTGTAATGGTGATGCAACAAGTGCAATATCCAGTGATGTCGTCTGCGGGAACATGCAGACGTAGTTCGTGTTGCATTTAGTATGCTGATCTTTTTACGTTTGGTGGGATCGGCAGGTCATCGCTTTTCTGACAATCCTGCTGCGACTGCGCGCTTTGTGGGGCATCTTCCAAACGACGACGTTGTGTTTCTGGCATTGGACGTGTTTGTGGTGGGCTTGCAAATTGCGGTGCACGCAGAATTTTTTGCGTGCCAACGTTGTAAGGTCTTGCTGGGGAATTCAGGTCGTTCGTGGAGTTTTCTCATAGGTGGCGCGTTGTGCAGGCGACTCAAACCGAGGTTGACCAGGGAACGGTTGTCGCTGTTAAACAGGCGGTTGTTGCTGTCCAGCCAAGGCAGTTGTGAAGGAGTAGGTGGTCGTGCAGTCGGAACAGGAGGTGCCCTTACAAGAATTGTCGATGGTGCTAGTATTAGGGCACGGGCCGGCTGCGAGGCTTGGGAAGGGGTCCGGTTCGTTGTGCAGGTACTGGTTGGGTTGAGGCTGCTGCTGGTGAGGCAGGTTGAGTTTGTGTTGTTTGAGCGGCGGAGACTGCTTCACCCGTCCGCAGTGTTTTGGAAACAGAAACAGGTTGTGATGCAGTCGTAACTGCTTGCACCGGTGTTGGTTGTGGTGCTGGAGTATGTTGAGCTCCTGGCGTCGCAGGAGCTGTAACCGAAGCACTTGAAACGTAGGTCCGTGTCTTCATTTCGGAGCGTTAACACGCAGCACTTCTGGATGTGCCCACGTTGGCATCCCCAAAATTTCTGAGTGCGGTCCAATCCCATCCATGATTACACCTTCCACTTGGTGTTCCAAAATGGGCACCGAGTTTGACAACATTGTCGAGGGGAAGGTATTGTTCCCATTTTATTGTATAGGCAAAGTCTGAGGTTTATGGTACTCGTTCATACTGAGTTCGGTGTATGTAGGTTGTCACCACCCACTTTTGGACGGCCAAGGGGCAGAAGCTCATCCTACTCGCCGTCGCACGTCCTCAGGCGGGGAACCACGCATAAGGTCCGGCCAACCAGTGTCTTAGCGTTGTGCGCAGTTGCATGCGCCAGTCGATCCACACGGTATGCCCTCTGCCCATACGGGATCGACCAGGACTCACACGGTGGGACCTGGGTCTCGAACCCACGACCTCCAGCGCATGAGCCCAGCACCTTACCGAACAAGCTACTCGAGCGATACTCGGCTTGGTAGTACACGCCGGATTCCTTTGAAGTGACACATTTTACTTGAAGGTTTACTTTGTGCTTCATGCACCATTTAAAAAGGGTCTTGCAAGTGAAGGGGCCACTTCTGCCCCTCCCCTTTTGTTAGGTAATAGTAGATTACCTGGTTGTCTACTGACAAGGAAACTGTTTCCCTTGTCTGCTGTGGCTTTTTACAGTGTTTATTGCCGCCCAAAGCTCCTTACACATCCGTAGTTCGCTAGTGCATTTAACGAGTACTGTGTCACCAGGCTGCCGACCCCTGCAGCTCGGGTTTAGTATAGCCGGCACTTTACGTGTTATCGTCTTCCATCTGCCGCCTTGGAGCATCCTCGTTCGCATCGGCATGAGACTTTGCAACGGTGTTGGAGTTTCAGTCGTCCTAGATTCGGCGCGTCTGCCTCCGCCTTTCGGGCGGCCTGGGTTAAAGTTCTGATCTGCGGTTCGTGTGGCATTGGACGGATTCACCCGCTAATGTGTATGTAGGTTGTCACCACCCACCGTTGGATGGCCAAGGGGCCGACGCTTGTGCTACTTGAGGCCGTGGCACGTCCTCAGGCGGGGAACCACACACAACGTCCAGACAACCAGTGCCTTCCTCCCTGTGCGCAGTTGCACGCGCCGGTTGATCGCCGCAGCATGCCCTCTGCCCGTACATGATCGACCAGGACCCACACGGCGGCACCTTGGTCTCGAAGCCACGACCTCCCGCGTGTTAGTCCAACACCTTACTGACTAAACTACTCGAGCGATACTCGGCTTGGTACTACGCGCCGGCTACCTGACGTCGTAGGCTGTCCCATCCGCCGCACATGTTCGGTCCTCTACGGGACGCAGGGGTCATTCTCCCACGACCGTACCGCTGTTGGTTCCGACAGCGGTACGTCAGTGGTACTTGGTCTTTGTGCTTGTGATGGTTGGGGTTCTTTTTTTGTTTTCTGTGGTATAATCCGGCTCAGTTTCTTGCCGTTACATTCTAGTCATATGCCTCTTCGGCCGTATGTTGTCACCATACACTTCATCGTAGGGCCCTTTGGCCTCCAAAAAGTATTGTGATTGAACACCAGCCCCCCGGTTCCAGGCAGGTATCATGCGTGGATGAGAAGTAAAACGTTGTTGTGGTAAGTATATTGGTTCTTGCATTCGAACATCGCACACCTCACTTTCTGTGAGTTCAGGAGTTTAGGAAAACCCGTGTCCTGCGTAAGAACCCACAGGGTGCACTCCGCGGAGCACAGGCGGGACCAGGACTCCCAGGTCCCGTAAGGTAACATTATCTGGAAAACCGGTTTCTCCGGGTTGGAAAAAGATTCTACCCACTATCGCTGTCTGGAACCACACGTCGGCGATGGGCTTGTTGGCGATGGTAAGCAATCGTCGACAGTATGAATCCGACGTCAGGCGGATGAACGGATCCAGTCTTTCGATTGCGCTCGTGTGCAGTGCACTGCGTATTGTATCTGTTGAGGCAGTTGACAGTTCACCCATGTACTGAAGGTACCGAGGCATCACAGGAGTGGCATAATGCCGTTGAGGTTCTGCCAGTGCGGCATGCTGCCCTTGTAGGGGTTGTGTGGCATACTGCCTTTGAGGAGGTTGTGCCGTAGGACAGTGACTACGAAGTTGTTCGGTGAGTTACCTTTGCTCATATTCGACATAACGTTGTTCTGCCTCCCCAAAAACAGCGTGGCTACTAGTAGCCACATCATATCTCCTTGGGGGCAGCGGTTGCGGCACCGCGAACTGGTCGTAGGTAGATTGAGTGCGATTAAGGGTTAGGGAATGCGTGTGAGAGTCACCAAGTGTAGGGTGTCCCGTCTGTGTATGTTGTTTTTGTTCAACGTGCGACAGAGGGATTAGCCACTACGAGCCTTGCTGCCGAAGCAGCTTGTACATGCCGAACGGGCAACTGCCTTCCGTGTGGAAGTGCAAGTCCTCGTATTCCCAAAGGGGGTTATGGATGATGGTCATCCCGTTGGAGGTTGTCCGGGGGGAAAATACGGTTGGGAGGATGGGGGGACCAGGTCCCCATCCTCCAGCATCCATCTTGAAAGAAAGCAGATAAAAGCACGCAATGAGCTGTGGGGAAACAGAAGAATGAGGAATTATTGTACTGTTAACATTATACGCAGGCAAACGTTGCACACACAAACAAAAATAATGTTGTATGCATATCCACACCAAGTATAAGATAAAAGTATTGTATCTCCAAGTGTACTAAAAATGTGTTGTATAGGACCGTAGTCCTTTTGTGAGAAGTCCTTCGCTGGGGTCAAAATGATTTGGCATCCGCCTGTTATACATTTTGGCATCCGCTCATTGTATGTTTTCGGTATCCGCCCATTGTAAGTTTTGTCAAAAGTCTACACCACGTACAAAATTCTTTGTATATCTGTCCATTAGAAGGTGTTTACAGGAATTTGAATGTTGTTTCGTTTTTTTCAGAGTTTTCAGCCTTGTGAAATTTTTTGTGAGTTTATAGCGTGTACACGCTTTTGCACATACGTGCGAAGTGATAAAACTTTAGAGAACCATGTTTCGCAAAACACGCTAGAACGAGCAGGTCGTTCTGTCTGGATGTCGCCAATGGCTGGAGGTTCTCGTCCGAAGACGATTTTTTATGGTTATTATTGTAATATCAAACCCGGTAAAGCGTTAGTGTTAAATAAACAAAAGGGCAATACTTGTAGCCAGGCTTTGTGCGTTTCGGCGAGTGAAAGTCGTAGCATGTTCACTGCGGCTTTCTCTGCCGCTTCCACGCGACTTTTGCCTTCTGGACAGTAAATCATAGAAAAGTGCAGCTCAATTCCGAGGAAGCCACAAAGAGTTGTGGCTTCTCAGAAAGGAATAATATGCTTGGTCACTGACGATTTAATTCAGTAAACACATCAGGCAAATGCAGTATTCTAAAAACATTTCTGCAAAAACTTGTGCTGTCAACCCTGCTTTCTGGCAAGGAATGGCTACGATGCACCCACTTAGCCGACAGGTGACAACAATAACGTAATCGTAAATTTTTGTCATCTGACCCTTTGCAATTTTCTAATTTCATAAAATATATGCTGGGGGGTGTAAAATGTCGTTTGGTACAGGGAAGAAGACCATCGTACCAGGGGGGGGTACCTCTGCGCGGTTTAACAGCTTGACAAATTTGACACCTTTGCACAATTTGCAAACAGCGCTTGTACAATTTTTTTTCCTGTCAGTGTTGTATAGTAACTAAGTCTCTCCAAGGAAAGCAGTTTGGGTGCACCAGGGTGACCTTGGTCGTGATAACATAAAATTAAGTCATCAACCAGGTCACAGGGTTTGCAGTATTTGCCAGCAACGCGGCAGAATGCCGGGGCACCGCCGAGTCATGTGATCCGAATCAACGTCCACTCTATTTTTCGCGAATGGGATTATTCCAAGGATCATTTTTACAATGATGTCCTACAAAGACTTCGTAATGGTGAAATGGTTGAGAATGCCACCTTCACGCCTTTACGTTTGATTTTTCGGAATGATACTTCCCCGTACGGAGGCTATCGGCGTCCACAACAAAAGCCTCGAAACAGGCTATTTGTTTAGTAGGTCATTAGCAGCATCTGCGCGCCTTGCGAATGTGTCAAGGTGCTCGGGAAAGTTGGTCCGCTCTTTCTTGAGTGTGACCTGGTGTGTAAGCTACCACCAGGTTGAATTGACTCAAAAATTCGTGACAACGGCATCTTCGGCCAAATGAGGACATGGTTTTGCTCAAGTTCTTCAGTGTACCTGTGTTGGAGAGACTCACGGTCTGTCAACACTAGTATTTGTACCAGAGAACTGCCCACCCAACTTCGGAGTTTTCGTAGGCTAAGGAGAATGGCATGCGTCTTCTTTTCTCGTATGCTCCATATGAATTATCCTTTGCCGTTTTCACCTTGTAGCTTTCTGATGAATAATGCTACAGGGCGCAGTTAATTGGACGAGGAATTTTGACTCAACAAACCGCTGACAGCATAGTCGCCGCTGTCGACCTACAGTACATATGGTTTGTACGGGTCAGGAATGTCAAGTACAGTTTTCGAACCAAACCCGGTTTCGCGAAATCCCCAGTAATGGGTTTGCGGACCACCTCCGCTTCAGCGGAGTTTGACACAGAAATGGGCAGAACGCCCAAACGGGATTGTAAATTTGTGCCTTTTGGCACCCAATCGCCAGTGGAACCCACCCCCCCTCGCCGGGCCGGCCGGGTTGGAAACACCTTGTTATTTCCAACCCTTGCCCCCCGCAAGGCTCTCCCTCCTGTAAGCCTGATTCGGGAGTTTACCCCCTCCACAATTGGGGAAATTACCAGCCTTCCCCAGGTGCGCTAAAATGCGGTTGATGGTCCTGGACACTGCCGGTGTCATTGTTCCCATTGACAATGACCCCGAGAAAGACCGGGATGAGTTCTCCCTGTTGAGCGCGTACTCGAAAATTTATTGGAGAACCACTAATTACAACAGTAATTTCGACACGTCGAAGTATGTGTCCAAAATTGCGACAAAGCACTGATCAAAGTCCTACAATTTTTATGAATACAGCCACAAAGCCCTTTTCGGCAAGCTGGATTTCCTCTGGAAATATGTCCAAGACACAGGGGAATTTGCCAAAAGAATTTAAACTCCACTGCAATGGACCGACAAAACCTCCACCAAAGTTTTGACACATTTTTGCGCACCACCTTTGTACAAAACTTCCAACAAGTAAGTGAGACCCTGCATGCGTCGCGAAATAACGCAACGTTTTTACATTAGCAACAACACCTACAACCCTTGTTCACACAACTGGAAAAATTTTCTTATACAACGCAAGAAATGCAGTCCCGGTTACAACAACGGCATTATGCGCCTACGGGTGCGGAACTGGGCTCATATGTCTCATATGAGCACTTTCAATCGTATCGAATGCTTTTCAACAATCCAAAGAACTCGTTTTGCGTTTAGGTGACGAAAACGCCAGTTTTCATCAATTTTGCACACTGGCAGGCGAAAATGTTAAGGAAGAGTGTATTTCTTGTTGCTTGGTCCGGTACTTGTTGCTTTCTTGTTGATTTGATTGCTTCTTTGGAACAGAATTACTGCAAATGTTGTGAACGTTCCCACAAATTGACCAGATTGCTCAATCAAGTTGCAGAATATGCACATCGGCAGGATTTAATCCAAAAAAGTGGAAAACTACATACCAAAACTCGAAACCGTTACCAATGCACTACAATCCGCTACGGCGGATCTCCAAAACCCGCGATGCGGTGATTCTTGGCTTACTCCAAGACCGAGAAGCTGTCATTACTACGCTACAAACTGCGACTGCGGAAACTCCAAACCACGTTTGCAGACGTGTAAACCACTTTTGAGGATGTTTCGGGCCTGCAAAATGCGACTCAAGACTTACAACGCCGCTTTGCGGAAATTTCTACCAAAAATACCAGTATGGGAGCCCTGAGATCCACCGTAACTGACTTGCACAATCAGTTGCAAGCAATTGTGAACAAAATCGAATCCGCGTGTGTTACCGAAACTGTACAATGATGGATGACAAAACCGCCAAAAATGCGGCAGAGGTGCCCCAACCCGCGTTGGGTACCAATCACCCACAAACCAAGAATCGGCTGAACACCATTGCAACCGCAAAGGAAACTTTTGCCAATCGGTTCCAATTCTTTGACAAAGCTTCCAAACTTTTACAAAGCTTTCAGCGGATCTTTAATCCATTGTTGAAAAATGATCACTTTTGGATGAACTACTCTCATGCCGAAAACATATAAAGTGTTTGCAGCGTGATTTTGAGCTAATTCTGGTCCCCTTCCGGGAGGATGGTTCACTGGAACAAAGTGACTAAGATTTTGCACTGAGTTTGGATGGGACACATGCAAAATCCCGCAACTCCCCCCTGCATTTTGCCCATTAAAACGCAGCTTTCGGTGGCCAAATTGCCACTTCTAGCTCACAAAGCGCTGTTCGGGCATCAACCGAAGCATCTTCGGATGACCGACATCCAAATCGCGACTTTGTGCATCAAATTGGACTTCCGTTGGATGCCAACTATTCCTAAGGCAAAATATGGTCACCCATACAAACGTCCCCGGATGCACATGCCGTACAAGCATCCATGTTTGCACATGATCATGAACGTGCCTACAATCACGATTGCAACAACATGCGCGTAGCCCAACTTAAGATTCCCCGCCCCTAGGGGTGAACTTTCGAATGAGGAACCGTTTGTTGCATCAAAAACCGCGAATCCTCTGCATTTACAACAATAATTCCGTGACTCGAAACTGATTAGTGGTATGAGCCATACCCCTACCCAGGGTATTGGTCATTGGTGGCGAACGCGAAACGCGGAATCTATCGCAGTTCCCTGATTTGCCGTGAACAACAGGATTCCTACCCCAGTCGTATGTTAACACACCCCGAGTTGCGCAATCGCGACATCTTACAATCAGAATCACGGAATGACGACATATAACCACAAAACTCGCGGATTCACGATGCGCCAAACACCCATTGCACCTATGGTGCAATGCTTGACATCCTGGATACGCATTCGCGTACACCACCATCGCAACCCAATACCAACAACAATGACGGAAATCCCGGACCACAACACGACAAAGGTACAACTATAATTGCCAACAAAGTGAAGTCACAATGGGAAGGATATCCCACAACTTGGAACTAATTTCGGTGCGACGAGGTATAGGTATAGGTACTGGGGCCTGAACGGTCCGACCCAGGACGGGAACCCCGAGGTAATCAAGGTGGACTTTATTGAATGCGTCCCCAAAGAAGAAAAATAACGCTGCCGAAAACTGGTGACGCGGAATCGGATTACTTTTGATGAACTGTTTGACCAACGTGCATCAACTTGTTGAAGCCTAATTTTGCAAAGTGCGCTGGAGAAAAAACGGCGGCAATTCGCTCCCAGCGACCAAAAATGGATCGAACCTTTGGTTCTCTAAATGGTTTGGATTGGCTGCTGAAGTTGATGAACTAAGAGAGAACCACATGAAAGAACAATTCGATATTGTTGTACTCCATTTCATTCCCACGACTATCAAAGACATTTACCGCCAAGAAATAGCGGGAAACGAACTTTCACTTGTCCAACGGTGGATATATGTTACCCAAACAAATTGAACCCTTACAAAATTTGGGACAGATACAGTCAGCTTACACCCCCCACCCTACTTCTGGCTTTCCTTTGTGAAGGTAAGGTACCGCCGAAGCGGCTTGGGCGTCCGCCCCTTGTTGAAAAAAATTCTTTGTAGCGACCTCGCGTGCGTCCTGCAGCCCACGAAGCGAAACTATTACGAAGGCTTTGTTAATAGGTGTGTTTCCGTTGTTAGATTTTCGCTTTGGATTTTTTGCTAAAAGTTTGTGAAAAGTTTGTAAAAATTGTAAAAATTGCCTTAAAAAACCCAAAAATGTTAGCAAAGTTGGGGGCTCAGAGGCTTTGTCGTGCGACCGTAGCTGCTTGTGCCCCTGAGACACCTCGCCCATGCGTACATAACTTTTTCTGAGCTTACCGTTGGTCGTTTGACCGTTATACATAATCTGCTACCTAATTTACGTACCGCCCTCGCTTTTCTGCTTAAACCTTTCCACCAAACAGCCGGAGAGGGGAGTAACAATAAAAATTGCTTCGCTTTTCCACTTTTGCTGCAAAGCACAAAGGCAAGGCGGAAGAGTGGGACCGCAGTCCCTTGTTTCAAGGTACATTTTGATCCTTCGAGCTTTGTCAAATAAATAATAAAATTCTCTCTTTAAAAGGGACTTCACCCACGAATCCTAAAAGAGGACTGCAAAGCACCAAACCACGGAACCTTGAATTGGGAACCACTAAGCTTGTTAAGCTCTCGCTCTCAGAATGGGATTCTCTCTTTGTCTTATGCTTAACCATAGTACTGTGTACAGCTGGGCCGTAGTCAGATTGTAAGCCGTAGACAGATTGTATCTGGTACAAAGTGTCATGGCATTAT
>CAAHFI010407087.1:0-15881 GCA_900893395.1 Euglena gracilis
CAAACCCCGGGTTCGGTCAAATGGATGGCAGAGATCCCTCCAGCGGCTCTTGCCAACCAATTGCTCTTGCTGCCAGGCTTCACTGTCCCTCTCGAAGCCTCGGCCTATATGTTAGCCTGTGTCCGCGCCTCTGTGCGCTCTCCATGTCGCCTTGCCGGCTCTGCCCCTGTGTAAAACATTGTGCAGACGGAGCATTATCCCTTGGCATGTACATTCCCCCCAAAATAAGACCTGCCTCCTCAAACTTAAGACCCCCTGCCAATTTTCAGCAAAATCCAGTTCAGTAGACCCCCCCCAAAATGAGATTTTGAGAACGTTCCAAAGAACAAGTTCAAATAATAGATCACCCTGCCCCAAAACGTGGGTGAATTTTTTGAGTATGCAACTTTTTTTTCATGCCCCATCTTGTGCCCAAACCAGTTTCCAAGGGCAGAAGATTCGTAGTGTGAAAAATCCACCCTTTTCCTGACCCTTCTGTCGGAAGCTCTTTTTGCCCAGCAAAAAATTCCCCAAAATAGACTTTCTCTTTGGGATTTTTTAGCAACTAACCCGAAAAGAGGATCCGGGGCTTATATTTTCGGGGGCTACTTCCCCCTGGAAACTGTCACCTAAGCCGTATTCGCTGACCTGTCACTATAGGCACCTGTCACTACCTCTGTTCTCACTGACTTGTCAGGTGACAGTTTCTTCGGGAGGTATGACTGGCACCAAATAGCTAAAACAGCCTAAAAATGGCCCAAAATTGGCCTTAAATGGCCCAAAGTGGCCTAAAACTGGCTTAAAATGGCCTAAAATGGCTTAAAATGGGGGAATTTTTGGGCTTGATGATAGGTGCCGGCTATGCCGCATATGCCATCCGCCAGGAGCCACCCCCATGCCTCCGCCCCGCCAACCCAACCCAGCACCTGGCCCGTCCTCTCCGGTGCGAGAGCTGACTGGTTCCTTCCGCCGGACGCTTCCGTTGATCTGGGCCCCGCCTGGGCCCCAAGCCTCTGCTGTTCATTTTTGGGCGTTTCTTTGGCCATGGCCTGCCAAATATTCCACCCCCAGGGTTGTATGGGAAGCACTGCAGACATGAGGTGGTAGGGGGGTCGCTGAGCTCTTATCCCTTTATGGTAAGAGCGAAGCTTACCCCTGGCGAAAACCCCCCTCGACCCCCCCCCGGGTCGGGGCCACCAGGAAACCGACGGATTATCACATGATCCCGCCCCCAGTTCCCGGAGTTTTTTTTTTTCAGTCGCGAGCGACTGGATTGGTTTCCGAATCAGCTGGGTTTTGACTCCCAACTCCCTGCCAGGCCCGAATTATTCACGTGCGAAGGGGTGCAAACTGGGAGGATCGGCCCCCTGGTCCTTTGGACTCTGCCATTTCGGGCCCAAAAAATGTCAATTTTCAAAATATCTCCAAGATGAAGCCAAATCAAAGAAAAAGTCCGGAGACCTAATTTAAAGACCTTGGAATCCCCTATCCAGCCATATTTTGATTTCCACGCAACTCTCCGTCTATATGGCCGTTTTTGGCCAACGGGGCCATTGTGTACACTTTTTCCACTGGTGGACTTAGCCGTTTGGGGGGGAGGGAGGGGAAAAATCAATATTTTCAAAATATCTCGAAAATGAAGCAAAATCAAAGGAAATGTCCGGAGACCCTATTTAAAGCACTTGGAATGCCCTATCTAGCGGTATTTGATTTCCCCGCAACTGTGCGCCTAGCCCGAGATACGGCCGTTTTTTTTTGGCGAATTTTGGCCATTTTGAACACTTTTTCCACTGGTGGACTGGCCAAAACGGCCAAAAAATTTGAAAAAAAATTGATTTCTTTTTGCCCGAAACGATGTTTTTTGGACCCGGAAAAACTGTTTTTGAGCCGAAAATGAGCGTTTTTCGACCCGCCAGCACCCCGTTTTGGGCCGCCAACCCATTGGCTTTGGTCACATCTGGGTCAAAAAAAGTCGGGAAAAAAATCGATTTTTTTTTGCCCAAAACGATGTTTTTTGGCCTCCCGGACCCGGAAAAACTGTTTTTGAGCCGAAAATGAGCGCTTCTCGACCCACAGCGCCGCGTTTGAGCCCTAATCCTATGGACTTTGGGTCATTTTCATGTCAAAAAAGTCGAAAAAAATGAAATTTTTTTGCCCGAAACGATGTTTTTGGTCTCCTGGACCCGGAAAAACTGTGTGTCATTGGACTTTGGGTCATTTTCAGGTCAAAAAAGGTCGAAAAAATCGAATTTTTTTTTGCCGAAACGCATGTTTTTTTGGCCTCGCAGACCCGGAAAAGGTTTTTTTTGAGCCAAAAATAAGCGTTTTTGCGCCCCTGGCCTCCCGTTTCGGGCACAAAACCCTTGCATTTCATTCAAAAGAGCTCCATGGAGTGGCCGGTTTATATGGGGGGGTCAATGAAGGGGTGGGGGCGCGCTTATTAAGAGCTCAGCACATTCAAAACCTGTCACCACCCCACCCCCTAGGGGGGTAAGTGGTAAGGGGGGGGTCCCCACCCCCCCCTCCTCCTCTGCGGGAGCAAAAAAAAAATCTTCTGACGCTTCGCGCCGGGTGTGTATTTAGGACCTTGTTGAGGCTCAACATCAAATTTTGGCAAAATGGCCCACATTGGCCGAAAATGGCCATAACTCGGGCCAGGCGGGGAGTTGTGGGGAAATCAAAATCTGTTACATAGGGCATTTTATGGGCTTCAATTTAGGCATTGGGCATTTCTTTTTGGTTCTCCACCATTTTTGAGAAATTTCAGAAATTGACCTTTTGACCCCAAAAAGCGGCCGATATTTTCGGCGACCGAAAACTGGAGGTAGGAGGGGGGTCCCCCCCAGTTTGGAAGGGGTCCCCCCCTCGGGGATTTCCATACAACCCTGTCCATCCCCCAAACGCACTTGACACTTGATTGTAGCCCAGACCAAGGGTCAGTTTTGGCTGTCTCCCCCCGTTTCTCACCCGCGGGCCGTTGGGGTCAGCATGCCCCCCCCCCTGCCCGCCTGCTTGGGGCCAACATTGCCCACGCCAATGAGCCAGGAGGTTTGCCATGCGGTTGTTCCCCATGTTCTGGCAGTCCAATCTTGTTGTGTGTGCAGACCGGGCCTGCCCAGCGCAGCTGTTCGCATGCACCGCTCCTGTGGTCTGCAAGCGTTGCCGGCGTCGCCGTTTGGTGTGCCCTTGCCTGCCACCCGCAGAATTCCAAACAGCCAGGCGGGCCGAACGACGTGTTGCTTTTTCTCATTGGTTCTCCATGCCGTACAAACAGACCACCGCATTTGGCCATCTATCTGCTGACAGGAGCAGGGGGGGGGTTACAGTAGGAGGAGGTTCGAGCTCGAACGTTCGAGCTCGAACCTCCTCGAACGACCTCAAACGACACTCGAGGAGGGTCTCGAACCTCCTCGAACGACCTCGAACGACGTTCGAGGAGGGACCTCGAACCTCCTCGAACGACTCGAACGACATCTCGACCCTCCTCCTGCGTACATGCATACAGCTTTCAACACCAACGTCCTCGACAAATTGTGTGTGGGTTCTTTTTTTTTTTGCGTTCTTGGGAACCTTTTCAGAAACGACCACCCAAGCAGGCGAGACCTTCCCTCTCGATATGTGATTGGGTTGGAAATTTGAACTTTTCAAATCCCCCTCCCGTCGCTCCCTACTCGGGCAACCTAGGCCCAGGGGGAGCACCGCCCCAGGGGGAGCCTGTAGTGGGAAATTTTCCATGCGGTTAAAAAAACCATACTTTTTCTTACGCAGGAATGCACTGATTCATAATATTTTTATTCAAAAATCTTCCCATACCGGGAGATTTCTGAGGTTTTAAAAAGATAGGGTTAGGGCAGGGTTTGATATAAGGGGGCGTACATGGTTTAGGTGGGGGGTGCCCCCCCCTCCTGGCCCGCAGGGGGGGTCCGGACCAGCCCCCTCCACCTGCCAGGGGGGGTCCGGACCGACCTGGAGGGTATCCAGGACCCCCCAAAAAGGGTCAATTTTTTTCCTCCGGCGCTTTGCGCCGATTTTTTTTGCATTTTTGGCACATTTTTGCCCAAAAAAGTGCCCAAAATGGCACTTTTGGTGGTTTTTGGGGGGTCAAAATTTTCGGTCACCCGGACCGTGCCACTGTTTAGGTGGGGGGGTCCCCCCCCTCCTGGCCCGCAGGGGGGTCCGGACCCCCCCCGACCTGTCCTTATATCGAACCCTGGGTTAGGGTTAAGATTTCCTCCCCAATGGTTGCAACCATCCCGCTCATCGTTGCTATATTTCCCTCTACAGGGTACACAGCGAACCCAAAGAGTCGCCCAACTAGGGTTAATACACATGGGGGGACCCGAGCGAGGTGCCGAATGCGCCGAGCGAGGGTCCCCCATGTGTATTAACCCTAGTTGGGCGACTCTTTGGGGTAGCTGGTACCCTGTAGGGGGAAATTTTCCACGCATTGTAAAGAAACATATTTTCTCTGACGCACGAATGCACTGATTCATAAATATTTTTATTCAAAAATATTCCCATACCGGGAAAATTTCTGAGGTTATTAGAAGGAATAGGGTTAGGGTTAAAATTTCCTCCACAATGGTTGCAACCATCCGCTCATCGTTGCTATATTTCCCTCTACATGGTACACAGCGAACCCAAAGAGTCGCCCAACTAGGGAGGGTCCCCCCATGTGTATTAACCTAGTTTGGCGATTCTTGGGGTAGCTGGTACCTTGTAGGGGGAAATTTTCCACGCGTTTTTAAAGAAACATATTTTTTTGATGCAGGAATGAGTTGATTCATAAATATTTTTATTAAAAAATATTTCCATACCGAGAGAATTTCTCAGTTATTAGAAAAAATACGGTTAGCGTCAGGTTTAGGGTTAGAAAAATATTTCTTTCACACATTCAAAAGTATTTTTATTCAAAAATATTCCAACGTCCTCGAACGACTTCGAACGATATTTGAGGAGGGGACTCAAACGTCCTCAAACGACCTCGAACGATATTCGAGGAGGGACCTCGAACCTCCTCGAATGTCCTCGAACGACGTTCGAGGAGGGTCTCGAACCTCCTCGAATGTCGTTCGAGACGTTCGAGGAGGTTCGAGACCCTCCTCCTGCGGTCTATCCCACTACCGTAACCCTCCCGCTTAGGCGGCCTAATTCGCACTTAAGGATTTAACTTTTTATTTGCGCATATGCGCAAATCCCCCGGTTTTTTGATTCCGGCGGGGAAGGTCCGGGGGTGGAGAGACACGCCGGCCAGCAAGGGCAAAAACGGAGCGATTTTTTGGTTTTGGCGGAGACCCCTGGGACTTTGGCCAAAAATGGTTTTTTTGGGTGTCCAAAATTTTATTTTGGGCCAAACCCCCGGGACCCTGCCCGCCCAAACGGAAAAAAATCAAAAAAGCACCTGGGGACCGGGACCCTGCCCGCCCCTGTGGTGACGCGGAGCCTTTTTTGGGAAGTGAACTCGCCGGCAGTGTGTTCCCTCCCGGTGCCTCGGAGTGTGTGTGTGTACTTTGACCTTGGGGACTTGTGAATTTTTGATTGGTAAGGAAAGCAGGGGAAAGGGTGACAGGGCTCTGGGAGGGGTGCGGGTTGATGGTTCCGGTGTGCAGGGGGTAGGGGGAGGAGGGGTCCAGGGTGCAGAGGTGTGACGGTGCAGAGGGTGTGCAGGGGTGGTGTGCGCGGGCAGGGCGGTAGGGGTGAGACGCCCGCAGGGGTTGTCAGTGGGGGCCTGGTTGCCAGTGTATGGTGGCTTGCGTGCGTGCAACCCGGACTTTGACCTTGGTGTTTTTGTGAGGCACCAAACAGATATTGATGTTGATGCGCGCAATTGCGCAAATAAAACGTACGGTGGTGTGCGTGCCAGGGTGAGAGGGGTGCCGTGGAAGAACCAGATGATTGAAAGAGATGGGGATGAGCAGACCACACAGAAAACAAAAAGTGAACCAGGCAAACAAACCCCCGGCGGGCGGTGGTACGCTGGCCGCCCGGGGCTGAACAGGAGGAGGGGCCGCCCCGCACTCCGCCGCGCGCTGGTTGTCAGTGGGGGGTGGTGCTTGGGGGAGGGGTTATTTTTTTTTTGACACGGGTGAGAGGGGCAGCACGGCACGAGAGGGGGCTGCAGGTCACGAGAGGGGTGTGTCACACCAACCCAAAAAAAAAAAGTCCACCCCCGGCAGGGTAGAGGGCTGGGGATGACGGTCAGCAGGGGGGCGGTGTACACGGACACCACGGCGGTGGGGCACTGTCTCCCAGCTGGCAGGCAAATGACAAAACAACAAAGTGTGCGTTTTACTTGCGCAATTGCGCGCATCAACACCACTGATGAATTTTTTTAAAATTCTGAGAGGGGACAGACCATAGCCGAGAGGGGACTGAGAGGGGAAACACTTGTAACTGTAACATTTGCGCAAATGCGCGCATCAAATGTGTTTTGTAAAAAAAGATGATGAGACAGAATGGAGTGGGGAGAGAACTGAAAAAAAAGAAGGTGCTGAGACAGGCCCACAGCCAGTCTCACTTCTTGTGCTTGGAGAGCCGCTTGGCCAGGCTCTCCGAGGCGGCCGCCGGCTTGGCGCCGGGCTTGGGCAGCCCGCGGCGGACGGTGCTCCGGGGCGCCGCAGCGGGGCGGTACGAGGCGGTGGCGGTGCCGGGGCCTCCTCCTCCTCGGACTCCTCCTCCTCGGACTCCGCCTCCTGCGGCGCCGGTGCCGAGGCCGCCGCTGCCTGCGACGACGCTGCCTCCGCGCCACCTTGGCCTTGGACGCCTCGATGATGTGCTTCATCGCCGGGTACTTCTTGGGGTCGAGGAGGTGGTACGACTTGGGGCCCTTCAGGGCCTCCCCCGGGCCCGGGGGACGGATCAGCCCCGCCGCCTTCCACCGGGTGTCCTCCTTGCCTCCTTGCCCTTGCCCTTGCCCTTGCCCTCCCCCTTCTTCTCCTCCCCCTGTCTCTCCTTCCCCTTCTGGGGCTCTGGCTTCCGGTACCCGGGGGTGATCTCCTCGATGGTGTCCTCCTCCTCTTCCTCTTCTCCCTGCTGCACTGGTGGGACTGCGGGAGCTTCGCTGGCGACTGCGAGGAGGTGTCCGAGCTGTCACTGCTGCTGCTGCTGCTGCTGCTGCTGCTCCCTCCTCCACCTCCTCCTCCTCCGGGTGACGGCTGGGCTGGGCCACCGGCGGCGGCACGATGATGGGGCTGGCCCCTCGGGCTGGCTGGCGGGGGGGTCAGCTCCGGGGTCTCCCGGCCGGGGGCGGTCATCTCCACGTCGCCCTCCTCCGGGCTGTCCACCGCCTCGGTCTCCTCCCGTCGGGCTTGGGGGCTGGGGGCCTGCTGGGCTTCTCTCCGGCTCCTTCTTCCGGCGCTTCTTCTTCCGGTCACCCCCCCTTCTGGCGCTCCTCCAGCTTCTGCAGGCGGCGCTGCTCCTGCCGGATCTTGGTCTGGCGGCGCCGCTCCTCGGCCTCCTTGGCCCTTCGCCCCGCCTCCTCGCGGCCAGGCGGAGCTTGTCCTGGAGGGCGGCGTTCTCCAGGGGGACCCAGAGGGCGTCCCCCCCTTCCAGGGCGGCCAGCAGGAGGGGCAGCATGGCGGAGGCGACGGGCCGGGGCAGGGTCACCGTGTTGGCCACGGTCTGGGTGACGTCCTCCAGGCTGCTGGCGAGTCCTCCACCACCACCAGCACCTCGGGGGCTTGGCCGCCCAGGCCGCCACCCGGCCCCACCGCGGCGTCGGCGGTCTGGATGACCATGGCGTTGGCCGCCTCCATCCGCCGCACCACCCTCCGCCACAGCCACTCCACGCACAGCCAGTGCAGCCCCTGCCCGCAGCTGGACTCCACGTCCCACTCCACCTTGGCAGCACCTACGAGGGGACGAGGGGACCAGACAGACATGGAAGATCAAAGCTTTTTTGTATGAAGGTGCGCGCAATTGCGCGCATCAAACGATACACATTTAAAAAAAGATGCAGAGCATGGGTGGCATCCAGCATCCAGTGTCTGAAATGTGAATGGCAATCTGCACAATGCGTGAGGTGGGGTGGGGTACCTTGCTTCGCTCCACGTCACCCGGGCCGTACACGACCACCAGGGCCCGCTTCTCGAACTTGCGGGCCACCCCCTGGCCCCCCTGCCGCAGCCAGACGTCCACCGTGACCGACTCCCGCCCCGGCGCCAGCCGCCGCACCGCCGCCTCCACCGCAGCCACCGCCCCGGCACCGCCGTAGATGGCGACCGGCACGACGCCGGCCAGGCGCTTGACCTGCTCGGACAGGAGGGGGCAGGATTCTGTTTCAGAGTGTTGACGCATGACAGACACCTGAGTCATTTGATTTGCGCAAGTGCGTGCATCGTAACATTTGCGCAAGTGCGCGCATCAAATTTTAAAAAAAATGCATACACTGGGAAGCAGTACTGTGAGAGTGAGAGTATGAATTTCTTTTTTTTGTGCGCGCAATTGCGCAAGTAAAACAGAAACTACTAAAACTAAAAAACTCACGTTTAAACAGAACCCTGAGCCCGTGTTGTGGGTGACCTCGATGACGACGAGGCCCACTGCGGCCCCCAGCGCCTCCGCCGGCACCGCGCCGCCGCTGGCCTGGTACACCAGGCAGCGCACCCCCTTCTCCTCCCCGGCTGGCCTGGCCACCGCCACCTCCTGGAGGGCCCCGCCCTCCTTGGCCACCACTCGGTCTCCACCGTCGGCAGGCGAAGGAGGCCCGCAGCTCCTCGTACTGCGCCTCCACCCAGAAGGGGGCCGTCAGCACCGCCGCCAGGGGGGCTTCGGCTCCGCCGGGCTCCAGGTCCACGACCCCAGCCGCGTCACCTGCAGCGCCGCCACCGGGACGGTCCGCTTGAAGCGGCTGCGCTCCGCCCCGTTGTGCACTGCGAGACACAGTGAAGGGGGGGGAGGCACGAGACGACAGTTACAATGCACCCAGTGACCATCACCACCAACCGCCGTCAATGCTGTGCAACCCTTCATATGCAACCCCGACCACCCAGACCCCAGTGGCACACCGATCCGCGCGTGGATGTTGGGGTTGTCGCCCCGCCACGCGAAGGCCACCCACATCTCGTGGGTGGCCTCGGTCACCGCCTGCTCCAGCTGGGCCAGCCCGATCCCCGGGCTCTGCAGCGCCGCCGCCACCTGCGCCCGCGCCTCGGGGGTCAGCAGCCGCCGGAGGGACCGCACGTGGGAGGACAGCAGCGTGCGGCCCCTCGCCGCCAGCGCCGACTCGACGCTCAGCAGCCCCGCCACCGCCTCCGGGTTCTCCTCCACCAGCCGCTGCAGCGGCCCCCACATCTGGATGACCTGCCCCTGAGGCAATGACACAGAACTGACTCCGCCACTGCATCAGAATGAATGCACTATGCTTTGTGAAACTTTTTATGCGCGCAATTGCGCAAATAAAATGGGAACAACGTCATCAAAATGCATGGGTGCAGTGGCAGAGGTACTGACTGGGCTCACACCTGGGGGACCGACCGGTCCCAGCCGGCCTGCCGGTAGGCCGCCGCCAGCCGCACCGCCGGCACCGTGCTGATGTCCTTCCCCTTCACCAGGAGGTTGGCGAACTGGGGGATGGACAGCTCCTTCACCGACGACTGGATGGCCTGCGCATCCCCGCCGGCCGCCCGCCGCAGGTGCACCGGGGTCATGGGGTGGAGGATGGTGGCGAGGACGTACTTCCCCTGGCCACAGCCCTGCATTTGAACCGTTGTCTGTCAGACCTGGGAGGGGCTGCACAGGAGGGGCGGCACGAGAGGGGTGGCATGAGAGGGGCGAGAGGGGCTGCACGAGAGGGGCTGCATGAGAGGGGTACATGAGAGGGGCAAAACAAAAAACACACAAACAAATACAGAGCTGAATCCTTCGGGGGGTTCAACTTCTGGGACCTGAAGCCCTCCGCCCAGCGCTTCAGCGCCGAGGTGATGTGCTGCCCCGACATCAGCACGTAGTGGTTCTCTGTGAAAACAAGGGATGTGCGCGCAATTGCGCAAATCAAAACACTGTGTTGTGCGCGCAATTGCGCAAATCAAATGACATTGTGCGTGTGCGCGCAAATGCGCAAATCAAATGCATTGTGCTTGTGCGCGCAATTGCGCAAATCAAATAGTACTTCCAATGCAAAGCACATTGCCAAAGCAGAGCCCCACATACCAACAGACTCCACAGGCTAACTGATGTCAGAGAGACCGTCACACCTCACACAGTCATATAACACACAATCACACTGAGAGACACACCGGCCTTCTTCCAGACCGTCACCCGCACCGGCTCCAGCGGGGGGTTGAGCTGCAGCTGCCGGAGCTTGCGCTCCACTTCGTTGTTGTCGAGGGGCGGGTCTGGCCCTCCGTCATGGTTGTAGTCGACGTGGAGGGTCGAGGGGGAGTTTGGTGCCGGTCGCCAGCACCCACTGCTTCACCTCCTCCTTGTACACCTCCGCGATGGGGAGGTTCCGGGCGGTGCGGGGGCGGATCCGCCCCGGCTTGGCGGCGGGCTTCGGCTCCTGCGCTGCAGCGGCCTCGGCCGGGGCGGGCTCCGCTCCGGCCTCCGCCACCTCGGTCCCGGGCTCCGCCTGCCCGGGGACGGCGGGCTCCCCCTCCGGGGGGACAGCCACAGGGTCGGCCATGGTGTGCGACCTGAGGCAAGGCGCAGTTTCAAAAAGGGGGGGTTTCTCACCAGTGACTGAACTACACATTCAACAGCTGAATGAAGCAGATTTGAAACGCCTTCTACCCTACGGGAGGCAACCCGCCCCAAATGTGACAAAAATTCATCCGACTTAGGCATTTTCAGGCAAAAAATGGAAAAAGTGTGAAACGTACAACGGAACGCACAACATGCATTATTCTGGTCCGTAGCAAGGGGGGTATGGATATGCTACGTTTTTGTAATCTTTCACGGCCTATCTGTGTCACAAAATGCCCAACACAAACCGGGGGTGACACGTCACGCATTCAGGTCGCGAAACTGCTAACGCACGGGCGGTTTGCCGTTGGACGTCCGTAGGCCTGCTTTTTTGGAAATCTAGAAGGTGTACGGAGGGGAGTTTTCAATTTTTTTTTTTGGCGCACATGCACCTGGTTACGGCGCATCGATTGATCCATAAAATAAAGCGTGTGACTTGTATCAAAAGTTACTGAATCCGCCTCATCAGAAAATCCGCTCAGTCAGACCCCTCGAAGGGGTCCGCCGGGACGTACGCGAGCCGCCCTCGGCTCCACAGTGTCCCGACTGCTGGTGGCCGCCCCGCGCTCCGCTGGTACCCGCCCGCCCGCCGCGGAGGTGACGTGTCAGGGCCTGGCGATTCGAATCGCGACCGTCGAGTCGGTCGCTCATGCAGGGACCCCTCCGACGAGGAGTCAGCGGCCACGGGCAACGGCAGACTCGCAGTGCACCACTGCATTGAATTTTAAAATACACTTTTGATGCGCGCAATTGCGCAAATAACACAATATGTGCTTCTGGGAGGGGGGTGACCCCTATCTCAAAAACGTTCATACTCTCAAACTACGGAGCTGCAAACGTTCAGTACCTTTCCCCCTGCTTTCAGAACACAGAGAATTACCCAAACAAACACGGAGCATGTACAGGGATGCAAACGCCTTGACTGATGGGTCATTATTTTCAAAGGGGTGTGAAGGAACTCTGTCAGACACAGTACACATACAGGGCCTACCACACTTGCCACTTAGGATCAATGTGAAACAGTTCACACTTTTGATGCGCGCAATTGCGCAAATAAAAAGTGTAATCATTACAAGGTACATATTACTGACAGCATCACCACTCACGTGCACATTTTTTTTAACGTTTGATGCGCGCAAATGCGCAAATGCTACATTACACTTTGGTATTCCTCGGGAAAGCATGTCAGCGGAACAACGGTGGCAGTAATTACAGCCCCCCAGAAAGTAAATGACCAACCGCGAGTCTGGCTGCTGCCTCCCCAGCAGCCCTCTGCTGACGTGGACGGCGGCGACCCAGCACGCTGTCCCAGTGGACCTGGCACAGGTCCAACTCCGCCTGCGACCGCCGGCTGCTGCCAGCCTGCGCGTCGTAGCACAGCTGGTCCAGCTCCGTCGCCGCGTCGGCGGAGGGCACCTGGTCCTTCAGGAGCGTCCGCAGCGCGTACTGCAGCACGTCCTTCAGGGCCGTCTCGCCCTTCGGCCCGCGTCGGGCGCCAGCAGGGACGGCGGACCCACCCAGCCGTCCGGCCACCGCGGGACCACGGACTGGTCCTCGGACTCCTCCCCCTCGTCCGCGTCCAGCTCCTCGGCTGCCGCCGTCTCTCCGGGCGCAGCCCCCTCACCGAGGCGTACGTCACCATCTGGTGGACCAGGCGGTCGGGGGCGTCCAGCGGCGGCCGCAGCTCACTGCCGTCCAGCAGGTCGTCCAGGTTGCGCAGGCAGTCCGCCATCCACCGCCGGTCCACCCCGCCCGCTCGCAGCTCCCGGGCGCCGTGGTGCCCCTGCCTCACCAGGAGGTACAGGTCCATCACGTCCTCCACCTCCACCGCCTCCGGGTGCTGCTGCATGAGCCGCCCAGCCTGCTGAGGGTCGCCTCGTTCACCTCCTCCGAGAAGCAGCAGGCGGGCAGCTGCTCGTGCCACCGGTCCCACATCAGCAGCGCGCACGCCAGCGTCCGCACGTAGTCCGAGTGGCCGCGCGGCCGGTGTCCGGGTGTCGGCGCCTCCAGGTGCAGCAGCATCGTCAGGGCGTTGCACAGCACCTTCCGCGCCTGCCCGCCGGTCTGCGGCCGCCGCTCCTCCCAGTGGCACTCCCGCACCTGCCACCCCAGCGCGAAGCAGGCCGGCGCCCACACCACCAGCAGGTCCTCCAGCGCCTGCGCCACCGCCAGGTCCCGCTCCAGATTCTCCAGGGCCTCCACCGCCTGGGCCTCCTTCCGGCGGCAGTCTCCAGCGCCCGGATGCACTCCATCTCCCGGCTCCCCGACTGCCACGCCCGCTCCATCTTGGCGCTGGCCGTCGCGTGCCGCACCTGCCGGGCGGTCTGCCGCTCCGCCTCCTCCTGCCTGCGCTGGGCCTGCTGCGTCAGCTGCCGCCGCCGCTCCACCTCCGGCACCACGGTGTCCCGCCGCCGCCGCAGGGTCCGGATCAGCCGTCGCAGGCGGGCGCGGCGGTCCGCCGGCACCAGCAGCATGGCGCCGACCCACATCTCCAGCGCCCGCACCTTCGGCTTGGTGGACCACTGCTCCCCGGCGCCATGGTGCCCCGCTGCAGGAACAGGAACAGCGGCAGCAGGCGGCGGTACAGCACGTACAGCACCTGCTTGTACGCGTGCCACACGCCGTACAGCGGGGGCAGCTGCCGCAGCGCCTCGCCCGCGTCCCACCGCTGGCACTCCCGCCCGTACACCACCTTCAGCTGGCGGTACCAGAGGTTGATGTCCACCAGCAGGGCAGCGGCGCCTTCACGCGGCCCAGGACGTCGCCCTTCAGGAAGCGGAGGACCTTCAGCATCCCCACCTGGGAGGAGATCGGTCGTCCGTCAGCATGAAGGGGCGCCACACCGGGACGCGGGCGTTCTCTCAGCCGCATCAGAGTCACCGCCTTCTGTGTGACACCAACTGCATAGTCACACCTCTGATACAAAACAGACGTAAATGTTTTGATGCGCGCATTTGCGCAAATGCGCGCATCAAAACAGTTCACATGACCTGGAGGACTCATCAAATCACATCTGCGCGCAAATGCGCAAATCAAATGGAAGTGGCAGTACAAAGAGAAACTTGTACATCACCGCTTCCCCACCAAAGACTGGAATGAATTCAAAACTCGTAATGTGCGCGCAATTGCGCGCACATTACGGTGTAATTAAATTCCTTCAACTGACCAGCCACAACCCTAACCCCAAACATCAACACCAACATGTACAGGTGTTCAGACCCCTCAGCCCATCAACCTACACAGGCTATTCCAAAAACAAAACACATCAGTCCTCTGATGTTCGGGGCACGTCCAGCGGTACGCGCAGCTCGTGCGCCTCCAGCGGGCGTGCGCTGATCTCGGCGACCAGCTCCAGGAACGCCGGCAGGTCGCTCCGCACCAGCCGCGCGGACACCCGGTGGATGCGGCCCAGCAGCTGCTCCAGCGACGGGTACCCCGGGTACTCCGGGATGGCGTCCACCGCCGTCCGCATCATCGCCATGACGCAGCAGTCGTGGGTGCGGATCACCATCCTGGGGTTCGACGTCATCGCCCGCTTCCAGAAGTTGTCGAACCACAGGACGCAGCTCCGCCCCTCCGACTGCTGCCACAGGTCCTCCAGCCGCTCGCAGGCCCGCTGCCGCCGCCACTGCCGGTTCCACATCGGCTCCTCCGGCAGGATGCCGCTGGGCCGCAGCAGTCGGCTGGCCGCCCGGTGCCTCGCCAGCGGCGCCTCGTGCTCCTCCGCCACCACCCGCTGCGCCGCTCGCGGGCAGGCGTGCTGCCGCAGCGCCCGGTACACGGCCCAGGCGTCCTTGAGCAGCAGCTCGATCCGCGCCGCCGGGCTCCCGGGCCAGCTCCTCCAGCAGCGCCGCGCCGCCCTCCGTCCGCAGCGGCACCCGGGTGTGGGCCACCTGCACCACCAGGGTCTGCAGCGGGTGGCCGCGCTGCACCACCGCCGCCACGAACTCCTCGTAGGTGGCGGCGAAGTGGGCCTTCACCAGCTGGCCCAGCAGCTTCCCGACTCCGCGGCCAGGGCGGCCTCCTCGCTGTAGCCCTCGTAGCCACGGCGGCGGGAGTGGGTGCTGCTGGCCTGGGAGGACTCCATTCAGTCCACCCAGATCTGCGGCCCACCACCTTTCACCAACCCACTATTCCGTCAACATAACTCCGATAACGTGCACACCACTGTCATTCGCACATTACACAAACACACATTCACACGCTACACATCCACATCTGAGTCATTTTTTTCTTCAGAAACGTTTTGTGCGCGCAATTGCGCAAGTCAACAAGGAAAAGGACACACAATCACAGCTGTACCCCGCCTGGTCATCCCCATGTAGGTTAACTCCAGGCAGGGAACAGCAATCACACATCGCATATGGCCATAACCACCCCGCACGTCACGCACACACTCTCAAATTGGTTGTCAGCATGCATCTCGGAGTCACAACATCTCCAGCAGTCATACAAATCAGACCCCCTTTCGCTCCACTAAGTAACCGATAACGTCCAAAGTGTTTCATTGGTCACACAACACCCACTGGGTAGCTCACAACAAAAAATCAACAAATTGTGCGCGCAATTGCGCAAGTAAAACGGTACACTTTTCATCACTGACACAATCTGGGGCGTCACAACCCCCTCAGCAACTGAATCCATAATTGAGGAAGTAATCGTTTGATGCGCGCAATTGCGCAAGTGTGCAATGCGCCATAAGTAAATTTCAGTTGGACACAATTGGAAGGTTCCAATTCACGGGCGTTTCTTCACCCTTGTTCAACAGGGGTGTCACACCCCTCTTCGGCACACTCAATTCCATTCGTAATTCGCAATCGTGGCACCCAACACACCCTCGCAATAATTCTCAAATTCATCAAGGGTGTCCAGATTTCATCGCAGCCAAACCATTGATATCCACAGGTCACATTTGGACCCCAAAAGTCAAAAACCGTACGCCGCCAGATCTGGCCAGGTGCTTGCCGCGGGGTGTGGGGTGGAAGTGGGTGTGGTGGGTGCCCCGCGGGCAGCGTGAAAGAAAGCAGCTGCGGAGAGGGAGGTACAAATTTCACGCGCCCGTCCGTCGCGAAGTCCAGTTAGGACTTTGTATTTGAAGGGGTTCGAATTGCCCAGCCCTAACGAGTTCCGTTCGCGATCACAAAAAATTTTTTTCGGCGGACAGGGTACAGGGTCCCAGGGGTTACAAAAAAAGTGGTACATTTGCGCAATTGCGCAAATCC
>CAAHFI010407264.1:0-11474 GCA_900893395.1 Euglena gracilis
GGGGGAGGAGGGGAGCGAAAAGAGGCCTAGGAGGGGCCGCCCACGACCCCGGGGGGGGCAAGCACGACCCTGCGGGGACTCCAAACAATAAAACCTGCCAGGGGGGGACACGACCTGGGAGGCCGCTCACGACCCACGGTGCGGGGGGGCGCCCAAGAGCATCCCAGGGGGGCCGTCCACGACCACGGGGGAGGAGGGCACCCAATGGCGGCCCAGGAGGGGCCGCCCAAGACCACCCGGAGGGGTCAAGCACGGCCCAGGAGGGACTGGAAAAAAAACGCAAGGGGGGGCCGCCCAGGACCCCGGGGGAGGAAAATGCGGCGCAGGAGGGCCGCCCAAGACACCCGGAGGGTCCAGGTGCCCGAAAAAAAAATGGCCCAGGGGGGTGCCCCGCCCCAGTGCGTGGGCGCACAACCGATACAGACCAGAATAACCACAAAGGAGGCGCCAATGCCCAAGGCCAGCGAGTTCCTGAGGCCAGCCCGCAAGGCCAGACAACGCCAAAACGACGCCCATCTAACGCCTGCGGAGCGTAGCCAGGGATTGGCTGGCGTCCTCCCCTACCCGGACCACAGGAGCCCGCCAACAGCCGGCACGCCAGGCAGCGGCACAACACAGGAACGGAGAGCCTCGTCCAGCCTCCTGTTGCAGGGGGGCGAGAGAGACATGGCCGGGCAGCCGGAGGCAAAGCAGAGGAAGGGGACAGTTTGCTGGCCGCCTCTGCATCAACAATACTCTGCACTCAGCGCTCTATTATTACCTGCCTAAGTCATTATAACCTGCCTGTGACATATCAGATTACTCCGCGGGATATTTTTCATCGTTCGCAGGCTCCCTCATTCTTACCTATATGTTTGAAGTTGCTTTTGATGCGCTGTGATGATATGAAGGCAAAAGTACAAACGTTTCCAGATTTTCACGCGCTGGAGCAAAAAGAGTCAAAGATCAGTCAAACCCCGCAGAAAAAAAGTGTCAGACTTAAAAAAAAACGATATTTGGAATTTCGGGCTGTTGCTATTGGTGCAGGAAAAAAGACTTCATGGCAAAGGTGCTGTGGTTGAACCATAAGAAAGGGTCTCCAACCAGGCATTTTCCTAAAACCGCCTCACTGGAAGGCCGGAAGGGACGCCAAGACGGACTCTCCGGCTTGCCATCCACTCTCCTGTCCCCACCCGTCAAAAGCCCTTTTCTTTTCAAAATGGCTTTTCGGAAAAATGGCGAAAAGCCGTTTAGCCGTCATAAAAACGGCAAAAAACTTCTCTCGCCATTGGCAAAACAAGCACAAAAGCCGTTTCACCGTTGGTAAAACGGTAAAAAAGCCGTTTCACCGTTGACAGAACGGCGAAAAAACCGTTTTGCCATTCAAAAGTGAGAAAAAAAGCAAAAAAGCCGAAAACATACGGATTGGAACACAAAAAAGGACGGCCTTCGGTCCCAGGGGTAAAATCTTACGTGGGAAAGGGTGTATCCTGAGCGTATCCCTCCCCTCAGAGCCCGTCGCGCAAAGCCGTGACTCAGCCGGTTCCTCCTCACCGACCCACGGGAGTGAAAGCTGGGCAAAAAGAAATGGTTCGGGAAACTGTAAACATCCACCTCTGCGCGATTTGCCCGATTTCCTCCTTGGACCAGGTTATCACAGGTCCCGTCAGGATTTCAGACACAGTCCTGGTCAGGTTCTTTTTTCCAGAACACTGGATCTGCTTTTTCCAAAGGGGTGCAACCCAAAACCTGAAGTCGCGCAAAAGGGTTATCGCAAGGCTCATCGCGGTTACCGACTAGCCTTTTCGGTTGAGGGGTGCAAAACTGCCCGGGGCTAGCAGGTTTCCTGTCAAGGTATCCCATTCACCAAGTTTGGGTGTTCAAAAGGCACGCAGGTTTGCTCAAGCTTATTCACTGAAAACCCCTGGGGAGACGTGTGGAAGGGGAGCAGGCTCCTATCCTGTTCCTTCCTGGATAGGGCCCAGGCAGTTACATTCGCATTAGAAGACAAAAGCCTACTTGCAAAACCGATTGCTGGCGACAGCTTTGCGGGGGTGGGGGGAATTTAGGGTGGAGTGGGGTGCCGGCTTACACCAAACATAATTTTTACCGTCTGGCCTCCTTACAGGGCCTTAGGGCCGAAAAGAGACAACTCTGGCCTATTATTACGTCGTGCGCGCCGTGTGCAGTGTGTCACTTAGCGGATAGCCAGTGATTAACGGCTGCCTAGGTCCTCACAGCAGCAACTGGGTGAAGGTGTAATAAGAGAATAAGAGACACTTGCGTCCAGCAGACGGTTTCCTTCCGCACGTGGTTGATTGTGAGGTGGGGCCTGGGTGCATCCCCGCAAAGGGCCAGGGTGGGGGTGCTCGTGGATGCTTCCATCCAGAGCTCGTGCGGGTGGTAGTCCCGGGTTTACCCAGCAAGAGCTGTTTAGCGGTTTCTGCTCTTGGTGTATTCTGACCCAAGTGTGAGATGTCGAGGTTTCATGAAGGTGCTTACCTTCTATGGGACGTGCAAAATTCGTTTCGACATTTTACGCTCATCAACCGCCGGTAATCTTAGCGGGGGTCCATGGGGTCTTCCACCATGCCCATTTGGAGTGGTTGGGTTGTGGATAGGTCCACCAGCCGGGTTTCTGGCATTTCATATTCGAAAAAAAAGGCGGAACTCAGTCCCGAACTCATCTATTGTAGACATTTCTTGTTTGGTTGCACTCGCTCTTTCCGCAAGGAACCACTGCAGCTTCTCCCAGTATACTGTGGGCAGAGTGGCTGGCCATATTAAAAAAAATATCCGGGGTGGTTGGTCGGCTGACGCCTGCGGGGCATTCTCCTCGTGGAAGTCAATGTGCATGTGGTGTGCATCTTCCGCGGGGAATGTATGGGGTCGCAATATGGCCCGAAGCCAGTCTTTCCAATTCGTGCCGTGGTTTCCCGCGACAATTTCGGCAGACCCCAGCTACCATTCGGTCCTGCTTGTTGAACAACTGTAAAATTATTTTTTTCGGTCGCTCGTTTCCCAGAGGTAAGGTAATCTTACCCCTGCTTCTTCAGCAGCCAGGCGTATCGCACCGTCGTCGACTTGCCACCCACGGGCCATTCCAGTGGGGTGGTAATCGTCAAGCTTGAGGTTGCTGTACAGGTCGTTGAACATTTTGTGCAAGGTTGCGTACTCCTCCCGGAGCTTCTTGGCGGAAGGCGCATTGCACCATCCGCAGTCCGCCAAAGAGCTCGGTGAAGGCAGTTGACGCACAGCCGTGGCACGTTCTCGCCATCGTGCTGCGTGCGGCTTTAATTTTGCCTGTGCTGCCGACTGCCGTCGCGTTTGGCGCATACCAAGGCAACACAGTTGGGGATGTATACGTCCTTTTGGAACTGTTTCCGTTCCACAGGATTGTACACATGGAAGAAGGGGTAATCGCAAGTCAGGTGCACTGTTGTATGGTGTATGGCAGACTGTGCAGAGCCAGAGAAAAAGTGTCTTCCGTGTTGTCGATAATGAATTCATCGGCGAAGTGTTGAGCCAGAACTCGTGGTGACCGGGCATTGTAATGATGCCAGGTCACGCTCTGGTCGAAAGACCGTTTCCGGCCTTGACAGAACAGAGGCTCCATCGATCGTTTCAGACACTGATCCGTCTTGATCCGGTAGTCAATCGCGCCATACCCCTCTTTCAGGCTAGGGGTCTTGGCTCATCCTGAGTGACTACTTTCCAGTCAATGACAACGGCGTCTTCCTTAGTGGCCTCAGTCGTGGAGGCACGGGGTTTTCCCTGCCATTCTTGCTGAAGTTCTGGTTGTGGGCTTTTCCCATAGCCGGAAGAAGACACGTGGGTGTATACATGTCCCGGGGTTGATCCCCGAGAAGAGGATGCAGCACCTTGGGTCCCAGCACCAACACGGCCTTCGGGTGAAGGCAAGACACCGGATTTGGGGGGGGTCTGCATGGTATTGTGCCAGGCTTCGATTTAGCCGTGGCCTTGGGGCTTCCGTTTTCTTGAGGGTCCGAGGGTTGTCGGTCGGCGTTACGTCTGATTCCCCAGGTGCGTGGTGACGCGCAGGTGCGGGTCTTTCCTTCGACACCGAGCGGCGTTGTCCCTCTTCAGGGGCTCCCAAAGCTGTGGGTCGCCCAACACCCTCCTTCGCAGGTTCCTTGGATTTTCCAGGGGTAGCAGAGGGGAATGGTGTTGGTGAAGGTGTACCTGGCGTGGTTTGTGCCGGTTTAGCCTGCTGTGGAGGCATGGACGTCTGTTCCACCTGTTTCTCATGAGCCGGTGTCCTGGTGCCTTGACGCTTCAGTGCTGTAATAGTGGCTGTCCACTGAGGGTTTGGTTTATCCCGTGCCTCTGTTTGTGCTACCAGTGCTGGCACAGGTTTTCCCTGTACCGGCACAGCCTTTTTGTCTCCACTGTGACTGCTGTGCTCTCGCCTTCCGTCCGCTCCGCTTCCGGCACTGAAGGCGGCGGCGCCGTAGGGGTGAGGTTCATCATGCACCGTTGCTGCAGTGTCGGTGTGTCAGTGTGTTCCCCCGGATGGCGGTTTCTGCCTCAGCTATGGAAGAGCTGGCTGCTTCTTGAGTACCTCGTAGAGACACTACTGCAATCAGTTATCATAATCCACCAAGCACACGACCGCCCACCGACGTACACGGCTCCGGCTCTTCAGGCGAAATAATGTCGTCAGCTGGCTCCGCTGTTGACGGGGTTTCTCCGGTAACAGGGAGCTTGAGGTGTAGTACCTCAGGGGAGCACCGTGACGTATTCCTGCGGGTTTTCCCGCGGTTGGGTTTGTAGACCTGTGGTACTCAGTGAACTTGGAGAACTTGGAATGGGTGTTTTCTCACCTGCCCGTTAATCTGGACGCCGGGCAGTTATCGCCACAATGTCCAGCGTCACGACTGATGACGGGCTACGGGTATCCTTTCCCGTTGTTACGCAGGCGGATGTTCACCCTCGGCCATTGGAACCGTATCTTCCACCTCCTCTGCTTCCGGAGTGGATTCGGTTGAGTGTAGTTCTGCTGCAGAACGCGGGTCATACTCGGTCCTGTAGCATTCCAATGCATCCCCCAGACAGTAAAACACTTGTACTTTCACTGCTTTTAGAGTTTGGCTATTGGGGTGGCCACGACCCTCTTACCCAGCGTCCAGGCAGAGGTTCTGGTTCCCCTTCGTCCACACATGAAAAGGATTTCCCATCGCTTTCGTTGCGTCCAATCAATTTGGTTGTCGCCTTCTTCTCCCAGAAAGAGGGGCAACGGTAGGGCATACCTAGGCGGGTTCGCCTCTTGATGTGCAAAGTAGGGTACAAACCCGTCCGAAGGCAGTGTTTTTCCGAATTCGGTTTCCAAGTGCTCCCGCATGGCGATTTTGGAAACTAGCCAGTCCAGTCGCAGGTTCATCCTGTGTTTGTCAAGATCGTTTGATCTGGCCTCAACCTCAGAGTATCCTCGAGGTATCTAGAAACTGTGAAGCTCCTCATCATGAGTCATGTATTCCAGAAAAAAGATGTAAACTTCCAGGACGTAGGTAATCCACCCCCTGTTCCGAAACCACAATAACAGCAATATTTTCTGCCGGTGCTGTTTCAGCAAACTTTTGTCAAGTGTTGCAAACTGAGAATTCCGGCACTGATGCATAATGTATTTCCTGATGTGCTGGCTGCTGGCATTCTTGGCAGTTGCCGACGGTTTTCTGTGTGTTCTGAAACTCATAAATCGACAAAGTGCTTCTGGTTGCAAAACTGGCTTTCCAGTTTGTACTTTTGCGGATATACGAGATCAACATCCATCACCTTGAACGGCTTGCCATGCATGCTGTCCAAGTGGCTTTGCAGCTTGCTAGTAAACGTTACCGCTGCCTGTCATCGGAGTTTATCCGGCAGTGGGTAATATTTCCACTAAATTCCCAGTGGTCCAACCGAGTAGATGTGGTTGAAAATTTCCTTCAGCTCTTGCACAAACGTGCTAGGGTGTTGGCCTTTCTCAAAGACATTGACGTAAGATCGGCCATCCAGATCTCTCCACATGACGAACTTCTGGCAGGGGTGTCCTGATCAGAACATCCGGTCCAGGACAACTTCATTCGAATGAGAGTATCCCTCAAACACATGAAGTTCGGCGCTGTAGAAAAAAAGTTTGCAGTGGTCGTACATACGATCCTGCACCACATCGTGCACCTTATCCGGTTGTCGACGGATGTTGTTTCCTGCCTGTTTAAAATTCTTGAGATCATTTTAGATCTACACTGAATATCCTCAAGGTAATCGATGGCGAGGTTCATGTCGGTATCCTTGACCGGACGAGAGGATTCGGCAGGTTTCCCGCCTTTCCCTTCTTTCAGTCCTTTTTCTCCGTTGCCTTGACAGAGTTGGGAAGATTTTTTGGGCCCTACCCGGTTGGGGCTTTTCCACCTTTCTCTTGGCCTTTTCCTTTACCTTTATCCTTGCCTTCACCTTTACCCTTGCCCTTCGTGTTGGACCGCAATTCGGCTGTCTCCCAGTAGTCTCAGTATTGTGAGACTTCTGGAGTGAAAACAGGGCAAGCAATGGACTACGTACTGGGTGTTCGAGCAAATTCTTGCTCCAGGTCCATTGCTTGTTTGGAGTACGACGGCGCGACCGGGGGTGGTCGGGTTTCTCGACGTGCCAGCCATGCCGTCACAATGGCGCCAGCAAAATTTCCTCGTCGGCGTCGATGTGCATCGCCGCGGGCAGATTTTCCGACCTCGGCGAGCAGCGTTGTGGCTGGGGCGTCAGGTTTTCCGGACGGCGGTCACGTATGCCACCGGCAGAGGTGGCAGTTCGAGTTGGTGGCGCTTCTGCCACAGCAACCGTTCCCTGTCGACCAGGTAGACGAGGGCGTTGTGTTCCCTGGAGTGTTGCCAAGGAAACATCGTACACTCGTCTCTCTTCCACGGTCATTTCCGTACCATCTCCCCGGATGGGGTATTCCGGTCCGGCAGACAGTGTTCCCTGACGTGCGACCTGTCGTTGAATTGCCACAGCATATTCACACTGTTGGTGTTCCTCCACCGTGTCGAACGGTCGACTAGTCTAAGGAGTGACGGGTTCATCCCGCTTCTGGGGGGCGTGTGAAGAACCCCCCCCTGTGGGCTTGATGTAATTGTCTATCTTCCTGCTGATATTTCCGGCCCCAATGGCCTTAATAATAACTTGAAAGGCCCCAATGGCCTGATTTGTTTTTGGGTCGCCATGCACATTTGAAAGCTTGAGGGGTTCTTGAGATCCCACCCTTAACCCCTGCCCCTGCTATCTCCTGTGACGTCTTGGTGCTGGTGGCCACCTTGGCCTTTGATCCAGCGACTTTTGGTGCTGTAGATGCCTTCATGACCGGTCGTGCCGTCATGCCGTTTTGGCTGTCACAGCCCTGCTTGAAACCAATGATCTGTGAAATGTTGAATGCATTTTCTGGAATATGGGCCCCCCTGGCCGTGGTTCCAATGGCCGTAGTGGCCTGCTGGCGGTTCTCTTCCCATTGCGGGGTCTTCTGACCACTGTCTGCCAGGGTACGCGGCCGTCAATTTGGGGGGGTTTGGGTGTTGGAATTCTCTTTTGGCAAAATTTCTTCTGGGAAAGGGGCAGCCACGGTTCGCAAAGGTCGGTCCACGTCGTCAGGTTGTCCAGCTTCTTCGTCTGCTCCCAGTTGAAGGTCTCCAGGGCTGTGATTCTTTGAAAGTGCATCTCTCATTGAAATCCTTTCAAAAAATCTCAACAAGTTTTGCTACTTGATGCTGCACGGTCGCGCCTTTCAGGATAGGGCAATTGAACTGATCCACATCTTCTTTTTCTTCCAATTGATGTGGTATGTGATGCTCCTTTCTTCTGGGTGTCGAAGGACAAATTAGGAATCATTAAACTTCGGCGAAAAAAAGGCACTAAGCGGCACCTCCTAACCCAGCCCACCAAAACAACCACAACAAACCGCCGGCGGGCAAGGCATGGCCTCACAACAGAAAAGTGCGGAGCCTGAGGTGTCTGCACTCCTCTCCCCCCCCTGCCACCTCCCTTCTTCGGTTTCGGTGAGGCATAGCCTCACAATCGTACTCCCTCGAGGCAAGCCGACCAGGGAGAGAGGGACACCGAGGGCGAAGCACAAAGACATTGTGAGGCCGTGCCTTGCTCACCGGCGATTTGCTGTGATTGTTTTGGTACACTGGGTTAGGAATCTGCGCTTAGTTCCGCCTCGTCGGAGTTGGCTGCATTGTCTCCGACGTGGCGACCATGGCACTGCTTCTTTGCCGGGGGTTCCTCCCCCACAATCCCCTCCCGGGAGCCCATCTTCTGATCGAGGGCGTTTGAAGACAAATTTCTAGTATGGGTGGAGGGGTTGGGCTCACAATGTCTTTGTGCTGCGCCCTCGGTGTCCCTTCCTCCCCGGTTGGCCTGCCTCGAGGGAGTACGAGACACCTCGGGCTCCGCACTTTGCCATTGTCAGGCCAGATTGTGCACTGAAAAAGGAGAGGCCAGGACATTCTCTAAAGCACCTTGAGCCCAAGTCTTTGATAGTGGGCTGTGAAAGCCTCCACACCCTTCCACTGATCAATTTCACAAATTTCTTGGGCAGAAAGGCCCAATTTTTTGAGTAAAACAACCCTGCCCCTCTGTTGGAGAGGGTCCCCACACCTGGGGGGATAACCCATGCTTTGCCAAAAAGTTTTGGGTTACAGAAGCAATGGTATCTGCCTTAATGGCTTTATAGGAGGGTTTAAATGAAATCAGAAGGGGCCCCCCAGGTTTCGCAAAGAAACGTGTTGCTGCCACATAAGACATCATAAAATTAAAAGGACTGATTTGGGGCGACTGGGGAATAGAGACAACTCTCTCCCAGTTGTGAATTTTTTGTCCTTTATGTTTTACTTCGATGTAGTGTGCCCCCGAAAAAAAGCTGGTGGTTCTTTGGACCTGTGCCAAATCGGACGATCTATATAAACAGAGGATACGTGAACAGAAAAGGAGTTTTTTGTACGCAATGTACACATATCAGAGAGCAGGAGGGACTGTGTCAGCCACAGGAGAATTGGGAGGCGATCCCAGAATGCATCATATTTCTTCAAATTTTGGTTCCAAAACCTTTTATAAGGTGGAACCTTAGGCCACCAAAGCCAGGGATCAAAAGCATAGCACTGTATGCATTTCGTGCTTGGGCCTTTGAAAATTGGAACAGTTGAATTAAAGTGTAAACCACTTGATCAGTGGTGGCTTCAGGGAGGGGTACCCCCATTTTGTCCAAATTGACCTATAAAAGTGTGAAAGCGCTTTGATATCGCTTTAAACTGGGGTTTCTTCCCAGAATATCATTAATGGTTGTATTTTGAATTTGTTTCTCCTCAAGAATTTGCCTGACAACATGATTCAAGGCAGGGGCCACCTGGGGGGTGTGTGGAATTTTCCCTCCCTGCAATTGGTGAACATACCCCTGTAGGGGGTGATTTTCAGGCAGGGGGTCCCTGGAACTTTCATTCTTATTAACTGGCGCCACCATGTGGCTTAATTCCAGTAGGAGCTGACCATCACAACTTTGGCCTGTGGAAACACTTTTACTCTGGGGATAAATTTTTGGATCACAGACCAGGGGAGGTTTGCATAAAGATCCCCATGTCCAGTGGATATTGTAATGCTTCTACTGCTGTGGCTCCCCAGTGGGGCCACCTGGCCACAAAATGTGCCAGTTTTTTGTTGCCTAGTGAGGTAAAAAGGTCTGTTTTTAGGGAAATATAGTTTTTGAACTGCTGCCTGGGCTGTTAAAAAAGATGGGGGTCCAGGGAATAATCCCCCCTGTCCATTTCCCACCTGCTTATGTGGTCTGCCAGGCCTTCCTTTGAAGGGACCCACTTTACTTGCTGGTTTATGTTGTGCTCTATGCAGCATTTGAAAAAGGGTCCTAGCATGTAATTGAAGGGGTCTTTTCCGCCCCCCCCCCTTTGTTAAGTAACAGTAAATTACTTGATTGTCCACTGACAGGGACACAGTTTCTACTAATTGGCTGAGGCTTTGTACTGTGCTCATTGCTGCACTTAATTATTTGGCATTTATGTGCAAAGTTGAGTTTTCCCTCCAAAATTCCTGCACAATTTTGCCTGTTTGAATGTCCAGCCCCCCCCCAGGCATGGGTGCTGCTGTCTGAGTGCAACTCCATGGTTGCACTTTGGGGGAAGGGGCTGACCCCCGAGGTGTGTAGCAGAGTTTTTTTTCTCTTAATTGGTCCTCTGATTTTTGGGAAATGGGGTGTTCTGACTCCCAGGGGGCTGTGGAATTTTCCGCCAAAAAAATAGCCAGGGCATCCTCAAAGGCCCTTAGAAAGGGCAGGGCCATTAGGTTGCATCTATTTTGGTCCAAAATGGCAGCCAACTGCTTTTTTGACATGCAATATTTTTTCACCATTTTTTTCCAGCTCCCTTTTTAGTGTTTTTTGTTCTCTGGGGGGGCACCTGTAATTTTCCCTCTTGGAAGTTTTGTTGAAATCCAAGATAATTTACAATTTTGGGTGTGCTGCAGGGTAGACTTTTTACATTGATTTTGAATCCTGATTTGATAAAAGCCCTGACCACTGTGTTCAGGTGATTTTGTAAAATGTTTTGTGTTCGGGCCACCAGTAAAATGTCGTCCAGGTAAATAAATACTTGGATGCCCCTTTTACTTCACATCTTTTCGATTTATTCATTACTGACATAAAAATTTGGGGCATTACATTCAGGCCAAAACAGCCTGCCTGAAATTCCCAGGTTTGCCACCGACCTGATGTCTTAGAAAAGGCCTTTGGGCCTGGATCACTGGGATGTGAAAGTAAGCAACCTTTAGGTCATTTTTGTTGCCCAGTGGCCTTTCTTCCAACACAGGAAATAAGTGCTGGATGTGGGGGGGATTAGACATCCGTACAGGAAACACTGTGCAGTAATTTTGGAGGGAAAAGTCCACGCTACGGATTGGCAAATGCAAAAAAACACAATTGAATGCCAAACGAAGAACAGAGCCCTGTGCTACCGCTGGGGGCTACCGCTGGGGGGGCCACTTGGTATACTTTGCGCAATTCTTAATGAATTGCGCCATCCCAAGCGCCCACCAAGGGGGGCGCGCATGCTTGCGCAAAGCCCGGAGGGGCTTGCGCATCCCCTTGGGAGTTGCCTGTTGGCCCCCTCAACCTACCCCCTCCTTTACCTTCCCTTGGCATGGTCAAAATGGACTGTCGGGCCCCCTTGGGGGCCAGTGGGGCCTCAAAAGGCCCTTGGGGGCCTTGGAGCCCCTTCGCGGCCCTTCGTGGCCCCTATGGGCCCCCTTGGGACCCCCCTTGGCGGCGGGCACCCTCGGACCGCGCACACTCCCCTCCTCAAAAAAATTGCCGTGCAATTTAAAATTCGACTCCTTTGCCTGTCCGAGGTTCCGCCCCCACCCCTTTTGCTATACCGCCTCCGAAAAATAGTATTTTTTGTGTGGAAATGCACGAAGCGGTGATGCCACGTGCCGTGTGTGGCGCGTGC